>JBBMKA010034723.1:0-23357 GCA_037833695.1 Sechiopsis laciniata
GATAGGTAATTTATAGGTAATCTATGCTATGTCCCTTAATCAATTAATAAAAACATATTTTTTTAAAAAATGTAATAGTAGTATTTTTTTAATGAAAAATATAAATTTTAATTATTTTGAATTTTTTTAGAGAAATTTCCAATTTCTTTAAAAGTGTATTTTCATAACCCCTTATAATAACATGCACCCAAAACACTGTTTATCATAACTTCTTTTATAATCTGCACCCCAAACACCGTTTACCATAACTTCTGTTATTACCTGCACCCAAACACCGTTTATTATAACTCTTCGTTTATCATAATTCTTTGTCTACAATAATATAATCGGTGCTCAAAACACACCCACAGGGTTTATAGTCTCCTCTCTACTAAAAAATAAACAAAACAAAACAATAAAATTCTTCTTATTATTATTTTTGAAATATTAATATTAATATTAATTATAACGGCTCACAAAAATCATATATATAATATAAGCTTCTGTCGGCCGCCAGTCGAAGAAGAATCACACCCGACAACAAAGAATAATGAAGGAATCTTCAGTCGTCATCGTTGCAGATTTTTTAATTAAGCCAACAAATTAAATATTATTATTATTATTATTTTTTAATACAAATTGGAGAAAGGAAGATTATAAATATCGATTTTAGGAATCGAACTCGTGATCGTGAAGTAGAAATGAATTAACACCAAATTAAATAATCAATCGCGCCACTGACATATTCGGTATTAAATATTCTCGATTAGCTTAATCCTAACTAGTAACAAAAAAATATATATCAATAACTCAAATGTTAAAAGTTGGAATCTCACACGCAAATATTAATTGTTTTATTTAAAAAAAAATTAAAGACAAATACAACAAATTTAGATGTTCAAATCATCAAAACAAAACAATATTAGAACTGTCAACTTAAGATAAACTCAATGATTAAAGCATTAATAGCTTTTTTTAATTATTATTTTAATTAGGGGTGATTTTGGTTCTGTTTTTGTCGGTTTTGTACCCAATCGACAACCGAACCGATATCTTCGGTTTTTAAAAAATTGATCCGATCCAATGTCTAATAAAGTATAGAACTATTGGTTCAATTCCATTTTGGATCCGATCCAATGTCCATTTTTTATATATATAAAAAACATTTTCATAAAAAATCTCATAAATATCCATACTTTTAAAGGTCGGAAGTATTTTTGAACTTATTAAAATTATTTAAGATGTTTTTTACTTGAAATAGAAGAGCATTAAGAAAATCTTCAACATTAAGGAAATCTTTAAAATAATAGAAGGAAGATGATTTTATATGATTTATTGACAAAATATATATTTATTTATAATTTCAAAAAATATATACATATATATTTCGGTTTGGATCGGTTTTTATTGGTTTTTTAAAATGAAAACCGAAACTCATCCAATATTTTCGATTTTTTCCAATTACAAACTTATATGTCCGATTTTGTGCTAAAAAACCGATCCGATCCATTGAATTGGATTGATTCGGTTTGATTTTTTGATTTTTCGATTTTTTGTTGCACCCCTAATTGTTAAAGTAAAACAATATGAATTGAGAAGTGTTACTTCTCAAAAAAAAAAGTGGTACTTTCAAAGGAGTTTGGTTTTAGTGTGGAAAGAAAAAGACATTGTAATATGTTTGGGCATCCAGATGCGTTGAATGACGGCTGCCCTGAATTGTAACATGTTAAAAATGAAATAAAATTAAATTCTTTTTAATAAAAAAACTCCCAAAAACTTCAAAATTCCTTTCGAACGCTTAAAATAAATATATTTAAGTTAAAATAACTTTATGATCCATAAATTTTAACTTTGTACAATTTTGGTTCATAAAATTTTAAAATTTCATTATAAATCATTAGATTTTGAGTTTATTCCATTTTTGTCTATGGACATTCAAGTGTTCAGTTATTATGGAGTGATTTAGTAATCAAGAATATTTTGTGTAAAGGTGATGAATTTAATCTATGGTGACTATCTATCTAGAAACCTTTCAACGGTCCAGTTTTAGTTATGTTATGAATAAATATCATTAAATATTCTCTAGAATATGTTAGATTTTACATTTGATATTTTATAGAATATTTATTAGATATTATCTAGCATTTATGAGAGGATCTCTTCAGATTTGATATTTTATGTATTATAAATATTTGTGAAAAGTTAATGAAAAATCACAAGTTATGCCTTTCTCACAATTTATCACTAAACTTTTTTATAAACTTGAAATTGGCTCTAATGCAATTTTGTTGTTGATACTTTTTCTTTAAAAATTTGTCATTTTTTTTTTCTATAAATTTTTTAAATATATATTTTTTGCTTCTATCAAAATTATTAAGAGTTGTAGATACAAATTCTTCCATTTTCAAATATTGTTGTGTTAAAAAAAAACATCATTAACTCCATCCGAAAAAAATATGATTTTTCTTAATGGACCTCACGTGTGTTATGTCTATTAGATATCAAAAGCATAAAGATATTCATTAATATGGAAACAAATCTCAATTGAGTAAGATAATAATAAAGGATAAATAAGCTTTACAAGGAAAAAAATAAATACATAAAATATAGAATGAAGGAAAAATTTATATTTTTAGTTTCTAAATTTAGGATCTAATTGTAATTAGATCCATTTATTTTAAAATTTAACAGGTTTACTTCAGACATTTCATGTTTTTTTTTTTTTTTAAAAATTGACATTTTATATCTATTTTCTTTTAAAAATTAAATTTACATACAAAACTAACACAATTGCTTCATTAATATATTAAAATTTAAATTTAACCTAATCATCATTTTATTCAATACTACTTATTCACTAAAAAATTAAAAATAAATATTATTAGAATGTTAATAATAAAATATAAATACCAAAATAAATGTAGATGGAAAACATAAGAATTAGAAGGTAATTTTCTATATAATAAATGAGATGAGGTTAAAATGAACACCACAACTCATAATTCTTTAGACACAAATCTTCCTATAACAAACAAATCAAGCAAAACGACGTCGTCCACATTCACTCTCAAACACAAAACGACAAAAAAGGGAACGGAACAGCCCCCCCTTTCTTTCCTTCTTTCTTCTCCGTTTCCATTTTCCTCTTTAAAAATCACTCAAATTCCTCGCAGATTCCATAATCTCCATCTCTGTAGGCATGGACGGCGGCGGAAACGGCCTGAGCAGGCAGAGCACCGCTCTGTGGCGGTCATTCAGAAACGGCGATTTCGAAGAACACGACGTCTGGAACGTCCTCCAGGAGAAATCAACCACGGCTTCCAAATCATTCGATGATTCGAAGTTCTTCGCCGATTCGTCCATTACGAGGCCGAAATCGGCTCCGAAATCGATTCCGCCGTGTAGCGGAAGTAAAAGCCGTAGGAAAAGCGGTTCGGAGGAGGACGAGGATTCAAGCGGCGCCGCCGATAGCGAGGAAGAGGAAGGATCTGATAACAGAGTTCCGCCGCATGAATTGATAGCGAAGAGGCTGGCTAGGGCACAGATTTCGTCGTTTTCTGTGCTGGAAGGAGTTGGAAGAAAACTGAAAGGGAGAGATCTGAGCAAAGTAAGGAACGCTATTCTTACCAAAACTGGATTTCTCGAATCACTATGACATTTTATTTTACCTTCAGTCTCGGACTTGTCTATAATTTTCTATTTTGTACCTCTATTTTTTACATTTCAATATTCTCCTTAATATATAGATATATATATATAGATATATATTTTTTTTTTTTTTTTTTTTTTTTATAGCTCAATAATAAATGGTGATGATTCGATTTTTCCAAAATAAATAAATAAAAGAGCAAAATATACCCATGAATCACATAGTTTTTAAAAATTGATTTAACATTAATTTAGATAAATTTAAAAATAAATAAATGAAAAAGATTTGGTTTCAATATACCCACCATACTTGTCAACAAGTTAGATAAATTTTGCCCTAAAAATAAGATATTTTTTAGTTTGATTCTTATATTTTAAAATAGGATTTTGCAATTATTATTATTATTATTATTTTTAGTAAGAACGTTCTATAAATCTCAAAATACAAGAGAGAAGGGAGGAATGGCCACAAAAAAAAAAGGAAAAAAGGGATAAATTTTAAAAAGAAAATCTCTATAATAATAAACATCAATTTGGTCTTTGAACTATCATCAGAGTTCTATTTTGGTTCTTGAACTTTCAAAAATCCAATTTTAGTTCTTGAACTTTAAAAAGTTCAATTTTAATTTTTGAACTTTCTAAAAGGTTTAGAAATAGTTCTTGAGTTAATAAAAAAAATTTAACCAAAGTTAAAAATGGATGAGGTGGCAAAAAATAATAATAATAAAATCATTTTCATCTTCTTCACCCATCCTCCCTCTCAAAACTTAGTACTTCAAGGAAAAAAGAGAGAGCATAATCTTCTGCCTCCTCCATAACGATTCCATGCTCCGAGACGTTAACTAGGTCCAAATCCTCATGGGGTTGACCAGATTGAGACTCTAAGGCAAGTCGTGGTAGAGGATTTGGATGTGTTAATCAAAGTTGGGTTGAGTTTATTTCGTGATTTAGGGCTCAAATTTCCTTTAGTCCCTAAGTCCTTAAAGTCTTACGGCACTGCGAAATCACATCAGTTGAGTATAGGGTCAAATGATGATGGATTGAAGGGGTTAAACGTCTTGATTGTGTTGCAGGAATTCGTCAACCATGGTGGTGTTGTGTTCAAGGTTTATTTAGGGTTCTTCCAGTGTATATTTTAAAAGCAATGTTAGAGAGAAAATACTGGAAGCAGAGGCATTTAACATCCGTCACTTTGTTTCTCGTGTTAGTTGATGGTTGTGTGTGAGACTAGTGTGTTAAGTTAATTTTTCCTTTGTTTTTTTCCCTTTCTTTAGATGAAAATGTTGGGAGGGAATGTTATTTTGATGGATCATTTACCAAAAATCTTATAATTTCTTTTATGTTTTTATGGGGTTTGAGTTTTATCTTCATTCATGAGATTTTAATAGAAATTTTTATCCTCGGTTTTTTTTTCTTGCTCGAAGTACAAGTTTTGAGGAAGGATGGGGAAGAAGATGAAAATTTATTATTATTATTATTTTTTGCCACCTCATCCATTTTTAACTCTCGTTAATTTTTTTATTAACTCAATGACTATTTCTAAACCTTTTAGAAAATTCAAGGATTAAAATTGAATTTTTGAAAGTCCAGAGACCAAAATAGAACAAAAATCATAGTTCAAAGACTAAAATTAAACTTTTGAAAGCTAAAGCACCAAAATAAAACTTTGATGATAGTTCAAAGACCAGAATGGTATTTTATCCTAAACAGAACTATGAATAAAAAGACTGACTAGATTCAATGAATATATCAATCAATCATGTTGACATTTTAATACATTGATGGAATAATGATTTATATTAATTTCGATATAAAATAATGATTTTTTTTTTCTAAAGAATTTGTATATTCAGTCTTAATAGAGAGAGTACATGAAAATTATTGAACTATATTTACTCTAACATATAATATTGTTATTATTATTATATATTTTTTAGTTCAGCTACAATCGGGATACCTTCTCCAAAAAAACTGCAATTGGAGATTTTTTTTTTTTTTTTTTTTAGAAACCAACAATTGGAGATATTTACAACCTATAAACTAGTGTTTAACATCGAATATACTAATCGATGGATAATTTAGATATAGTACAGTTAATTAAAATCTAACATACCATGCGCAACAAACTTTATATATACTTTTAAGAAATTGAAAAAGTTGGTGATATAATGATTTCATTATTTATTGGAAATTTAATTCAACACAGAAATCATAAAATCGATTATGGAAACCGGTATTTGAGTCTATGTAGTGCTTGTTGAAATAAATTTAATGCAATTTTATTAATATGATAAATTGTTGTAATTGAGGAATTAGTGAATAGACAATTAAGAAATTAATGGGTTGACAATTTATAAGCTAATTAAGGAATTAGTAGATTCTTGATTTAACAATGTAGTGAATAACGTTTATGGTAAGAACTTGGAAACCAAATTTGTAATAAGCTATAAATAGAGTGGTCATTCCATGGAGTAAAGTGTGGAAATTGAAAGAGTTGAAATAAGTGAGAAAATGATGTAGAGAGTTTTAGGGAGAGAGCGTGCTAGAGAAATAAAGTGAAGTGTTTTAGAGAATTTATTGTGTCTTGTCTCTCCAATCAGAATAGATTGCCCGTTTTATTTGTGTTTTATTGTTTTGTTATTCGAATTTAGATTATACAGGGCTTGTGTCATCTCCCTCAATATGTACTAAAAAAAGTATATTTGTAATACATACGAGCAACCTTTTGGGGCTGTTTGTTTGACATATTTAGGTAGGATTTAGTTTTAGGATTTATTAACTCCTCTTCGAAAATCTACATCCTAATAAGTTTTTACTAACTCATTCTCATTTTTACTTTTAAAAATAACTCTCATTTCTAACAATTCATTTTTAATCATTCGTTTATAATTACTCAATCATTTCTAACCACTCATTTTTAATAATTCATTTCAAATCAATCAAAATAACTCATTTTTAACAATTCATTTTTAATAATTTATTTTTTAACTACTAAAAATAACTACTCATTTTAAATCTACATCTAAACAAGATTTTGCTCCTCTAAACAAAAACTACAATCAAACGAGTTTTTGACACAACTCTCAATTTTTAACTACTCAATATAGATCTTTAACCTAAATCCTACCTAAGTCCGTCAAACAACCACCCCTTTTGATTTTTTTTTTTTTTTTTTTTTAAAAACAACTTTTGAGTTTTAGAAAAAAAAAAGAACTTTTCATGTAAAATGGAATAAATTTAGAAGTTGTATTTTCTGGGTTAAATAGATAAATGTCTACTTTCTCAAAATAAATTAAACAAATGTCTAATGTTTTGAATAGCTAAATAAATGCCTAAAAAACATAAAATCTGGTAAAAATTAATAAATACTTAAAATGCAAATGAGCTTTATGACATTTTAGTTATTTATGTTTTAATTAATATCTTGAATATTTGAATAAGGATTCTTTCCAACAAACTTCCCGAATTTGATTTAAAAAATAATAGAAAATGAGATTAAAGATATTATTGATTTTGTTTGTTAAAAGAAAATAACATTTAGATTTGTTTAAAATTTTAGCAAAAAAAAAAGTCAAATGCATAATCCCTCACTCGTGTAGATAAAATCAAGTGGGATTTGTCGATTTGATGTTTTGATTAAAAAAAAAAAAAACTTGTGACCCTGTGCGAGACTCTTCACTTTCACTGCCAGTTGGAACCGATTCTCAAAAGCAAACGTCTCTCCATCTTCCCACCCTCACGAACAGAGCTCCATGTCAGAAAATCGTCGTTTCGAACACAGACCCTAACAACAAAAGAGAATCGTCGTTGAAGTTAATCTCGTCGTTGTCCAGCTTTGTCGCAACCTGAGGAGCTTCGTCCATCAATACCTTCGTCTACGGTGAATTGAGTTTGATTAGGGTTTTATAGTTACGCCACCGAAACGACAAAGAGACGAAACTATGAAGAACGACATTGAAACTGCAAAAATGGCGGTCAAGAACTCCAGTAGGGGCAGAGACGAGACTCATAGGGGCAAGTCCGAATAAGGGAGTGAAGAGGTATGTGTTGCATGTAGATAGTGTGTATAAATAAGTATAACTGGTTTTGTATTTTTCTCGTACTAGTATACTGGTATAGACAATGCAGGAACCTCTATGCATTGTGTATATAGATAAGTACAACTAATTTTTTATTTTTCTCATACTAGAGTACTAGTATAGACAACGCGAGAACCCTCTGAACTGGCTTCCTGGGTTGGAGTATAGAAGCATATTGAAGTGGCGTGAACGTCGTCTGTGTAGCAAGCGCTGAATAGCGTGAGATATGCCCGACGAAATGATGGCGTGTGCTGAAGAATTTTTTTTAACAAAAGATCCGCAGATGTGTTTACCTTTGTTTTTTAAAAAAACAAAATTAGGATATCTGAGATTGATCAACAAAATTTAGAGATATTGGTGGTTTTAAACAAGATTATCTCCCCAGTATCTTCCAAAAATCAGGGATATACCAACATGTGCCCCTACTTTGGTGGAGATCGATTCTTCCTTGCTAAAACAGTAAATTGCATTTTTTTTTTTAAATAATAAAGATTGAAAAGGATATTTATGGGACCAAAAGTATTCTCTTACTTGGAAAAAAGACACATATTTTAAATTTTAAAATATGTAGACATCACATGGATTATTTTGAAAAAAAATAGACGTTCTCTACTATTTCTCTATTTTATGTTATATGGAAAGTTCACGTGCTAGGCCCAATGAAGCCCACTAACCTTAAGGAACCAAATGGAGTACAACCCAAGCCGAACAAGAGAAGACACAGCTCGATTCGAGGTCTCGAAAGCCAGTCAAGCCTCCTTAACCTGTGCGATGCATATGTAGGGAGTTGTCATGCACAATCTCCTATAGTGGACCGAGAATCACATTCTCACTGCAAATTCGCTACTAGGTGGAGAGCGAATGGAAAAAACAGTTGCAACGTACTTCATAATAAAAAGTCAAGGGAAAGAATGGGACATGCAAACTATTCTAATTTTTCGAATTACAATACTCTCTTGAATTAACTATTGAATGTCACATGACTCGCACCACACAGGTGTTTAGGCTTCTCTTTTTTTTAAGGCATTTCATTTCCATAAAGTTATGAGATTAATATTGATCTTGAATGACCATTTTTCGGCATCAACATTTTCTATATTTGGTTTGAGATTATTATCCAAAGGTAGACTTGATCAATTTTGTATAACTTAGTAACTACAAGAATACATGTTTGAATTCCTCTTCTTCTAATATTATTGGATAAACGAAATTATAGGTTTAATTTGTAATTTTTAGTTTTTAATATATATTAAGGATTTTCTAATTTTTTCTTAAAAAAGTAATAGCATCCAAATATTTTAATATTATTTTTTGTAAGTTCAACCACCTGTAGAGTCTTAAAAAAAACGTGTAGTGTCCAAATTCGAATTTCTAACTTAAAATTAAAAAAAAAAAAAAAAAAAAAAAAAAAAAACCAATGTATATGTCATAATAATTGAAGATTGCTCATTCGGGCAATTTTTTGTTTCTTAGCACACTGGCAATCTTTGTATTGTGGATGAAAATAAAACTGACCCTCCAATGGACAGTGATAAATTGTGAATTAAAAAAGAACTTATAATAATAATAATAATAATAATTTAGTAACGTTAATTTTGGGGGAAATTTCCAAAAAGGAGTTATCGTAGGCGGTGTTTGGATGAAGTTTTAGATAATGAATTATTTTGAAAAGTTATAAATTAAGAGCTGTAACCTAAAATTCGATTTTGATGTTTTTTTTTTTTTTTTTATAGAGAAGTTAGAAACAATATTTTGTTTGGATGTGGATTTGAAATGCGTAGTTATTAAGAGTGGTTAAAAATGAATTATTTTAAATATTTAGAAATGAATTATTAAAAATGAATAGAGTTATTTTGAGTAGTTAAAAATAAATGATTAGAAATGAAGAGTAGTTTTAAATAATTATAATAATTTGTTTGAATATAATTTTTTAAGAAATAATTGGTAAATATTCATTTTAAATCTTCTATAAATTCAACAAACAAACGCCTCGTATGGCTTATTTGGCTAGGGCAGGGAAGGAAAGGAAAAAAAAAAGAAAGTGAGAGTAAATTAGTGTTTGCTGGGAAGGAAATGAAAGTGAAGTGATAGTAAATTAATAGTTTGTGGAATGGGAAGGAAAAGAAAATGATAGTAAATTGGTATTTGGTGGGATGTAATTGGGAGAATTTTTTTTAGATAATAAATATTTAATATTTTTTAATATAATATTCATAAAATATCATTTTTAAAATTAATTTATTAATTATTTAAATCGTAAATTTAAAATTGATTATCAAAATTACCAAATTAATGAAACAAAATAATTCAAATAATAAAACTTGATAATTGTAACAAAACAATGAAAATGATAAATTAAATTAAATAGATCAACATAAATTTTATAATAACAATTAAATTGAAAAACTCAAAGGAAGAGGGAGAAAAGACAAGAAAAAAAAAAAAAAAAAAAAAAAAAAAACTAAATTTATTATTATAAGTGATAATTAAATTACAAAAATGTATGAGTTTAGAAAAGTTTGATAAATAATAAAATTAATACTTATTAATATTTATTTGAATTTAACAAATTGTACATCCATAAAATGTCGATAAAAATCAAATGCATAAACAATTACAAATATTGTTTAAAGAACATGATATATCGAAAAAAGAAATAATAAATATTGAATTCTAAAAGAAAACCATATATACCAATAATTTATATTATAAATATATATTATCAATTAGGTTAAATGGATGAGTGGGTAAAAAATTAAACTTAAATTTTTTTTATCAGAGAGAATATACAAGTTCAAATCCTAATTTTGACAACTTAATTTAGAATAATATTATAATAAAAATGTAATTATAAAAAACACTAGAAAGCGTTTATTTAGAAATTAAAAAAATATAACTAAAACTAAAACTAATAAAAGAAACTGAAATTAAATGAATACTAAAAAAGCAAAAGCTTATAAGGAAGGTGAAATGAAAAAGGAAAAAAACTAAGTAGCGGCTCAAAACTTAGAAAAAATAAAAAAATAAATAAAACATGCAGTGTCACACGCTTGATTGGGTCATTTTAATTAATTTTATGGCCAAACGCGGGAAAGGAACCCTTCTCTTCCCTTGTCGGCAGCCAAACAAGCCCCTAGTGTCCTACCTGCCGTTGCAAACAAGTGGGCTGTTTGGCGGGAAGGAAATTACCGGTCCTCGACCCTTCCAATTTTGTCTTTATCTTATTGGAAAGAAAAGATTTAATGACATAATACAATTACAAAATTATTTATTATTTTTTTCAAGGATAGCTTTAAAATATCATTAAATTAAATTTCATAATATTAAAAATAAAAAACATTGTAGCCTGCATTAGGATATTGAATTATAAACAATTAACATGCAAAAACTAGTTTTGTAGCTTGGTAAATGAGCCAACTAATTTTATGATTAAAAAATGAATTGTAAGTTTGAGCTCTCACCTCAATATGCTATATTAATTTATTCCCCAAGTTTACATCAACCTGGTCATGAAATGATCATTATGAAAGCAACCCAATACCTACAATTCATAGAAAAATCAAAAGAAAAGTTTGTTTCACATTATGTTTGCCATTTTCCTAGTGAAATTTTTAGTGCCAATATTAAAATAATGTAATGAACATAAAGAGGTGTCAAGGTGAATGTTCCATTAGAAAAAAACAATATGCAATTAATAATATATGAAGTTATCATCTGTGAAACTAAAATGGAGAATAATTAAGATGATACTAAAAACAAATGAAGTTATTGTAGGTCTACTACTACTAATCATACATAGAACTGTAGCTATTATTCTAAAAAAAATGAAAATTAAATATCGATTTTCATAATCAAATTTGTGACCATAGGACTGAATTGAATTTTTACAAAATAATAAAACCAATATGATACTAAAAACAAATGAAATTTTATTTGTGGAATTAGAGTGAAATTTAAGAAAAATAAAACAAAATAACATCAACAATATTAATGAATCTCACACCGAATCCAGAACCAGATTTCTTTTATTTAATTAATCGAAAATCTGATCTCTTTCTTCCCTTTTATTATATTTTTTAAGGGATCCCATTATAATTACTAAATAGGGAGACTTTAGGGATATTTGTTTGATAAGAAGGATTTAGTTAGAGAATTTATTAACTCTTTTTCGAAAATTTACGAGTTTTTATTAATTTTTCCTTTTTTTACTTTTAAAAATAATTCTTCATTTCTAACTATTCATATTTAATAATTCATTTATAACTATTTAATCACTCATTTTTAATCATTTATCTCAAATCAATCAAAATAACTTATTTTTAACTACTCATTTTTAATGATTATTTTTTTAACTAATCAAAATAGCCACTCATTTTAAATCTACATCAAAACAAGATTTTGATTCTAACTACTCTACACAAAAACTACATTCAAACGAATTTTTTACTATAATTCTCAATTTTTAACAACTCAAAATAACTCATCAATATAACTCATTAAGTTAAATTCTCCCTAAATATGGTAAACAAACACCTCCTTTGTCTTTTGTTTATTATTTTTAAACTTCTTTTCATACTTACTTTTGTTATATGTCCCTTATATAATATAAATTTGATTTACATTCCTAAACAAAACCAATTATGTGCCGAAAAATATTTAGGTCATGCTCGAGCATGACTTAAATAATAATGTCCACATATATGGCCTAATATGAATCATATCCTATTTTATTATAAATAAAAAAAGTAGAACATTAAAATAAAGTGTGGTCCATACTAGACCACATAAGTGGGTATTATTATTTAGGTCATGTTCGGATATGACCTAAATATTTCTCTTATGTGCCACACCATTTCATGGATGTATTTTTTTTGGAAATCATGGATGTCTTTTTTAAATCTTTATTGAATTAATTATCTTTTTTTTAATCAACAACATTTAGAGAAGAGGATGATTTAAATTTAAATTTTTAATTACTATGTTATACAAAATATCATTAGAGCTGTAATTGCCAATTTTGTTAAAATCATTGTTAAAAAAGAATCAAAAAAGTTGTGGATCACCACAAATCGACTAAGTTACAACTTGGTGGAAGTTGGAGGAAGAAGGAGATTTTTGGGAGACAAAATCAGTGTTTTAGAGTATAAAAAATATACATTTTGCTCCAAATTATTTGTTCTTCCTTTGCTAAAATTTTCTCTTTTAACTTCTTGAACAATATTTGAACTATCTGCGAGGTAAATGATTAATTGGATTAAAAAAAAAAAATAGTAAACACACTTAGTTAATTAGGATTAGTTGAATTGAGTAAAAAAAAATCATTTTTTAATAATTACAATTAATTAATTATTGATTATTAATAACTAAATAATTTTTCATGAGAAATATTTTGTACATTAATGTCATGACTTAAATATTTCTCTTATTTAATGAGAATGATTTGATTAGATTCATTTCTAATATATGTCTTAATTTTTTTTTTTTTGTAAAGGAGAATTTGTTATAAACGTACATTTTTTTTTCTCTCTTTTCATTTCCTCCAATATTTATGATGTTTATTAAACTATATTTCTTTAAATCATTTTACTAAAACTAATTGATTTTCATTCAGTTTAATTTTACTTTATAATTAATAATAGACAAATGGTACGAAATAAAATTCCCCTATATATTCATATGTGGAAGAACCCTACATTTTAATCATGTAGCATCGATGGTATGGTACAATTTTATTATTCTTTTTTTTTTATAAATATTGAAAAAATCATAAAATTTAAGATTTAGGGCTACCATGGATTTATTATACTTATAAATAGTAATAATAATAAATAATAATTTAGGGAGAACGTCTATGCTATAAATGGCATTAAATATAGATGTTGACAACTTTCACATACAAAATATTGCAAAATAACAATAATAAATAAATAAATAAAAAGTGAGGGGTCATGCCCCCTAACCCCTCTCCTTTCAACCCCTTTGAGCCAGTTAGGTACAAATCTTTCATGAGATGTAGTAAATACATCACAAATCTTATAACTCATTAATATGTAATATTGTTCTAATTCAACTAGATGTCAAAACGTTAATTTAAATATTAGGTACGATACTGCACTAATATGAATATATTTTTCATGTTAGCTCGAACACCTCATCTCGACACTTTGGTGGTTGGCTCATCGACCGCAATCGAATTCTAGCATCAACCAAGAGCAAATTATGTTATGTTCATTTCATTTTTGTCTAATTCAAGCAAACGAATAATGTAGGCCTCATTTGATAACTATTTGATTTTTTAAATTTAAACTTATAATAATTACCTTTTCATGTTTTTTTTTTCTTATTTAGATATATGCATCTTACCTATATTTTTAAAAATCAAACTAAAATTAAAAAAAATAAAATAAAATAAAAGTAATTTCAAAAGTTTTTTTTGTTTTTTAAATTTGGTTGGCACTCACACATTTTCTTAAAGAAAAATGAAGAAATTGTAGAAAATTTAAACAAAAATAAGGTTAAATTTCAAAAATCAAATAGTTATAAAACATGTTTTGTTTGTTTTTTTTTTTGGGTGTAGTTCTCGGGAGAATTCTCAACGCTTTTCATGAGATTTTTAACGATAAAATCGACAAGGCGGTGGTTGAATCAACTATTATCTTTCCAACAAAATTATCACAAAAAGTGTTTTTTTTTTTTTTTTTTTTAATTTTTAACTTAACCATAATTAGAGTTTCCAACTTTTCGTCCTAAACTAACATTTACGTCAGTTAAAACATATATTTGCTTTCTTTGCAGACGTCAGTTAAACTATTAATTGATACACCATTGAAATCTCGTGGCATTTATTTGGCATATGAGTGTTAATCACACGTGATTTGAAATTTTATGTTCGTTAGATTGAATTTTATGCTTGCCTAAAATTAATTTAAATTAACGAACAAACTTTAATTTATTGTTGATTTATAATAAATAAATGTCTCTCTCACAAATAATAAAAGTTATGGTTAAATTTTTTATCTTTGTATTTTAAGATTTGTTCAATTTTGACTTAATTCTAGTTCTGATGTTTAGAAAAGAAAAAAAAAAGGCTTAAATGGATCATTATAATAGGTTTTTGTTAAAGTTTCTTAAAAGAAAAATATTGATATCATCTTTTATACATTTTTGAAGTATACGTTCAATTGTTTTCCATGTTTATATTAAGATTATTTATATTATTAAATTAAATTAAATTCATAATAATTTAAATTTATCACAGGAGATGGTTTTATTGAATATTTGAAAGTTTATTTATTAAAAATAAACAAACTATAAAATATAGAGACAAAATTTTCATTTTAAGTTTTGTACTTACACACATATATACATATACATACATACATACATATATATATATATATACTTATTTTAATTTTCTTCCTGTTAAATACCTATATTTAGATTATTTATCTTTCAACAATATTTTTAATGAATAAAAAAATTATTTTAAAAAAAATCTTAAGTCTTTAAAAATTACATTTTTTAAATATAAATTGAAATTGAGACCGAAAGGATAATTAACACGTTGATTTAATTGTTTGGTGGTAATCAACTTCAAACATCAAACATTAATTTAATTCAATATTTGAAAGAAAAGAATAAATAGTTATAGAAAAGAAGTGAATAAATAGTTAGAGAGTAAATATAAATTTTAAATAAGTTATCTACAAAATTCGAATTATTAAACCAAAATGTTCTTTCTGCTGAATTGGATTCACTATTATCCCGTCATAAAAAAAAAGAATCACGATTATTTTCAATAAAAAAAAGTCATTATTTTTCAATAAATCAAATAATTAGAGAAGATCTAACAATTAGGTTAAAAAAAATTAATCAATTCAACTTAACAAAAAAAAAAAAAAAAAAATTTAGAAAAACTTTAAAAACGGTGCGTATACCTTTTTTATTGGTGAATATTTGAATGAATTTAAGTATATTTTGACTATTATTCAACCGCCAACAAAGTAGTTGCTTAATGGCATTAATATATGTTTAATAATAATAATAATATATTATTCAACATGTTGGAATCTTCTTTCCTTCAATATTATTGTATAATAAAACATTACTAAGAAATTTAAACCCTCAATCTTCTAAAATAAATGAGTAGAAGTCAATTACAATTATATTAAACTCACTTGCATTTACTTCCAACTTTGATGATCTTAATCTTCATTTTTAATTTTCATCACTTTCTTCTAAAAGTCCCTCAAATTGAAGGAAGCTATAGATTTCATGAACTTTTCCTCCTTTGAAACTTTCCAATTCTTTCAAAGCCAAAATCTTCAACTCCTCAATTTTCTCTCTCTTTCTCTCATTTTCTTTCCTTCCAAACACATTTTTTGACAATCCCTTTATCACCCCCACTAACTTGCCAAATTTCCTCATCTTTTCTATGTTTTCTTCATTTCCACCTCCCAATATCACCCCACACGCGCCCCCACACGCGTGTAGCCCACCTTCCGTCATCTCGCTCACCGCCTCCGCCGTTGCCGTCTCTTCCAATCCCATGAACTGCCCCCCAATCCACCCTTCCGTCCCCAAGGCGCGTGCCATTTCCACCACCACGCGCCGAACCCGCTCCGACCCGCTCTCGCTCCCGTCGCACGACCCTGCCAGAATCTCAAACACCATCGGAACCATACCGTCCCCAATCAGAAGCTGGACGTTAGGGCCATATGCAAAGTCACCCACGGCGGCGCGTGGGGCGCGTGTGATTCCACGCGCCGTCATAGGCGGGTATTCCCGAGTGTACGCTGCAGAGTGGAGAAGCCTGAGTGCAGTAGCCGCCGCCATGGCCTGATCACGGCGGCCGCCGACAAGTACGCAGGCGGCAATACACAGCACCGGAGCTGAACTCGGCGGCGCCGAGAAGGCGAAATGGCCCAACGGTTCGTACACCGCCGGCGGATCCTTCGCCGAAATGGCCCGCCGGAGATGATCGTCGATTTCTTGATTTATCGCCGCCCAGTGTGATGGACTCTGCGACATGCCGGCGGTGGCCCTCGTCGGAGCTCTGTAAGAGCCCACCGGCCGGACGACGGGCATGTTCGATTTGGAGAAATTGGGCAACATTGAATTTCCAGGAACTTGCAAAAGATTGAAAGAAATCGCCATTAGAGGTGATTATGAAAAGAAACCAAATCGAAGAGAAAAAGAGAGATGAAACAATGTAATTGGTTATTGGGACATTTTATAATTTGGTTTGATTTATATGTTGTTTGTGTGTAGGGTCGGCCATCGACAGAATTTGCTGTTTCATTGTGATTGTATAATCATCAATTACCACATTTTTCATATTGTAAATTTTGATTTTGATTTTGATTTTTTTTTTACTATTTCTTTTGGGATGCGTGACACATTTTTTTGATTAAAATATCATTATAATATATGGACCAAACTTTTAGGGCGTGTTTGTTTTAAGTATTAACTTAAAACGAATTAAGTTAACACTACTAAATCTGCGTTTGGGCCACGGATTAAAAGAACTCAAAACTCGCGTTAATGTAATCCGGATTTGAACAGTATTTACTGTTCAAATCAGAGTAAATCAGCTTCATTTTTTCGATATATTCTCTCTCATCAACGATTTCTTCTCTGTATTCCTCTTCTTCCTTTTCATTTTTTTTTTCTCCAAATTGAAGTCTGTAATGAATCATTGGCTTTCATTAATATTATTATACGTTAAATTTTAAGTTTTTTGACATCCAATTTTCTATAGTTTTTATAGGATGATATTTTCACCCCTGGTCTGTTTGGATTTAGGTTACAGCGCATGATGTTGTTCTACAGGAGGATGAAGATGTTTTGTGATTCTCTTTCATTCCTTTTTTTTCTAAATTAATCTCTTGCTCCTTAATTTCTAGGGCTTCTTGCGTATGGTTTCTGATTGAATATTGAATTTGGAGGAGGAATCGTCGCGTGTTGGGTGTGAAGACTATTTTGGACAAAAAAATTAAAGTTTCAATTTCTTCTAATTCTTCGCTTTTGTCCAACAATTCGTTTTGATTTGGAGTCTGGTTGCTTCGTTAATCTAAATTGAAGAGGAGAATCTTCTTCTCTGTAAAAAAATGTTTGGATTAGATGTAAATGGGAGTAAATAAAAATTGATCGGTTTAAAGAAAAAATGAAAATGAAAATTAAACAAAATTGATTTTAGTAAAGTAATATAAGAAGAGGCAAAAAAAATCCTATTTTACTTAATCAACGTGTTGGAGGCAGGAGAAGCCACATGATGATGGATTTATATATTTAAAAAATAAATGAATAACAATGTTATTAGTAACTTCAGATTTTTTATTTTTCAAAATGATTATAATCTTATAATCATAGACTATTTGATTTTTATTTATTTATTTATTATATGTTTTTTTGAATTATTAGTTATGATTATGTTTTTACATTTGTAACTATCTGTTTTTTAGAATTACAAAATATCATTTTGGAACTTTTTTTTATTCTCATCATTTTGACACTTTTTAGAATTATTTTATTTTATTTTTTGTTTGAAATAAATAATATTTTTATATTTGCAACAAATATATGAAACAATTTAAAATATGAAGTATGTATAACATTTTTAAAATACTAAAATGGTAGGTGGATTGGTTTCATTGTTTAGTAGTAATCCAGTAACCACGATCATGAGTTTGATTATGGAAATTGATATCTGACTCTCATTTATTGGAGAGTAAAATATTATGTAGGGTTTGTGGCCTCCCTCTCCCAATTTATACTAAAAAATGATAATTTAAAATAATAGATATTAATCTTTTTTTAAAGAGAAAAATATGTTATGATCTTTTTGTTTATAATTGGAATAAATAGATATTACATACAATTTGAAATATTCAATATTATCTTGTTACAATTTGAAATGATTATTATGACTAAGTTTCGTGAATTAAATAATAAATTTGAGTCCATTGAGCAAGTTGAATTTGAGATATCAAATAGATAAAATTAAATAAATAAATAAATAAATAATTAAGTTTGTTATGACTAAGTTTGAATATGAAATGACCGATAAATTAGCGAGACAGTTTGATAGAAATATGAATTTGATTGATATAAAAAATAAACAAAAAAATTAAACTTACTTTTAGTTTTATTTGATTGAACTAAAATTTCTATGTGTTATGTCTAAATTATAATTTGGAATATTATTTTGTTACAATATACTTTATGAATGTCATTTTATATATTGCAAAAAAAAATAAGTTGAATAGTCAAAGTATACATAATTTGTAGAATCATTAAAAAAAATGCATGAAAATGAAAAATATATAAATTTAGAAACTCAGCTTAACTTAATATTCGTACCAAACACAGCTTAACTTAATACTCAGCTTAACTTAATCCCTACACCAAACAACAGTCAGCTTAACTTAATCCAGCTCAACTTAATCCATGCACCAAACACAGATTAACTTAATCCCTCAGCTTAACTTAATACTCAGATTAACTTAATCCCTCTTAACTTAATCCTAATCCCTGCACCAAACACGCCCTTAGGAGTGTTCATTTTCAAAAAAAATAAAATAAAATAAAAATTTGGGGGTGTTTGTTTGACCTATTTAAATAGGATTTAACTTAAAGAGTTATATTGATGTGTTATTTGAATATTTAAAAATTGAGAGTTGTGCTAAAAATTCGTTTGAATGTAGTTTTTGCGTAGAAGAGTTAGAATCAAAACATTGTTTGGATGTAGGTTTAAAATGAGTAATTATTTTTAGTAATTAAAAATAAGTGGTTAAAAATAAGTTATTTTGATTGATTTGAAATGAATTATTAAAAATGAATGGTTAAAAATGAGAGTTATTTTTAAAAGTAAAAATGATGAGGAATTAATAAAAATTAGTTTAGATGTAAGTTTTCGAGGAAGAGTTAATAAATCCTAAAACTAAATCCTACCTAAATATGTCAAACAAACAACACCTTATGAAGTGTTTGAATGAGTTATTTTAATTGGTTAAAAATTAAGACTTGCAATAAAAATCCGTTTGAATGTATGTTTTAATAGATGAGTTTTTTTTTTTTTTTTTAATCAATTTTTAATAGATGAGTTGGAGACAATAGTTTGTTTTGATGTGAATTTAAAATAAATAGTTAAAAAATAATTATTAAAAATGAGTTATTTTGAGTAATTAGAAATGAATGATTTTAAACGAGTGGTTAAAAATGGGGAATTATTTTTAGTAGTAAAAATTAAGAGTTCTTTTAAATAATTACAATAACTCGTTTGGATGTGATTTTTTTAAGAATCATTAATAAATACTCATTTTAAATCCTTCTTAAATTCAACAAACAAACACTCCTAAATGTCAAATTCTATTTCAAAAAAATATAAAATTGGTAAATTTTAAAGTTAATATCGATCCATATTGATTTATTAATGTTACTAATATCAATATAAATAAAACAAAATATTAACGCTAAAATTTATAGAAGATTATATTTTTTTTAAAAATAACAAAAGCATACGGATCAATTTAAGTTATTTTTTAAAATTCCTCAAAAAAAAAAAAAGTTATTTTTTAAAAAAAGTTTAGACATTAAAATACAATCAAACATGAATTAAAATGTTGTTTTTAAAAAAAAAATCTCTAATTTTTTTTATACTCTTGCCGGCAATTGAATATGATACAAATAACGATCTACGTTTAAACTAGGAGGACGTAAGATCCTTCAAATTCCAACTGGTTTCTATTTCATCACAAGTGTCCCATATATTAACTGAAGAGTAATATTAATATTCCGATAATCATATCATATTATACTATATTTTTTAATACTAAAAATTATTTTTGAACGATTTTATCTCCCAAACGCACTTTAGATTACAAAAATAACATGCCATTTAAATTTATTATAATTACTTAGGAAAAACCTACAACTACACACCCAGTAAACTCATCTATATGACTTTTTATACTTTTTTTTTGTTGATAAATTAGGTAATGGAGGTGTGAAAGTGGGTTTTTAATGGAAATTAAGAAAACGTGTGTGCTATTACCAAAAAAAACGTGTGTATTAAATATTCCATTCATTTACATTTTATAACTCTTTGATTATATTTAATAAGAAAACTTGGATGATTAGTTAAATTTAAAAAATAATTATAAATATGATTATTATTTTTTTTTAAAATAATAAATATAGTTATCTACTTTTTTATAATATCGATATTAATGAGATACATACTTGTAGTAGTATTTATAATACCGTATTAAAATAATTAATGACTATACATATAAATATTTTAAAATAAATATTTTAAAATTTATCTATATTTATAATTATTTTGTAAGAATAGATGATCATCTAAAAGTTTTGTTAAATAATATCACATTAAGAAATGAAATTTCTAAAGCTATGAAGACTCATAATCATATATGAAAAGATAACCTTCGACGTGTTTGAATATATTAAATATCAATTTTCGGGATTGAACTAGTGACGATGGTGTTGAACTAGATTACCACCAAACAATAAAATTATTAGGCCACCATCCTTACGATATATATTTTACATTTTTATATGCATACTAATCATATTTAAATGAAAATAATATAAAAATAAAATATACGTGCAACATATGTTAATGTCATTTAGTTTTAGAAAGTTTGTTCCACAAAATAATTGATATAAGTGTGTACTCATTTATAACCACTAATTTCTATAGTTCCTCTACAAACATCCACATTTAAACGAATAATTAGATGTAACTTCTCTAAAAAAATCTACATTCGAATGTGTTATTGCATGCAACTTCTTTATAAAAACACACATTTAAACGATGAGTTACTACAAACCTAATTTAATACCAAAAGTCTAGTCTATGTCAAAGAAAGTGAAAAGCACAATAAACTTTGGAAAGTTCACAGCCTTAGCAAGTTTCAAAATAGATTTTGTAGGCTTCTGTATTGTGTTTCATGTATTCTACTTATAGATGAGTTAGTTGATTGCCTTAAGCTATATATGGTACAATGTAACAAATTTTTTTTTTTTAAATATGTGTTAATTATTGATAGATTAAGTTTGTTATCATTAAAATCTGGCTGTGTTATTTAACATCGAACAGTTAGGTGCCAATTAATTAAAATAAAAAATAAAAAATAAAAAGCCTAACGTCCAAAGTCTTTTTAAGAATTAGTCACTGTTGTCAGTCAAAGTCACTTTCCATTCAGTGATGGCCACGTGGAACCAGTTGAACTATGGAGTCAGCGAGATTTTCTTTTTCTTTTTTATTTTTGAAAATCAAGATTTTTTTATTGAAATTTAAAGTTTGAAAGTGTCAATTTCATTTCGTGATTTTATTATTATTTTATTTTTTTAGTACAGGTTGGAGGATGAACCCCAACTCTTACATAAAGTTATTATTACTTTCAATTTATTGAGAGTTAAACACCAATTTTCAATATCAAACTTATAATTTTGATGTTGAATTGTATTACCACTTAATAATAAAATCATTAAGCTATTGACTCTTTTAGTATTTCATAATTTTAGTATTCATTGTATGTTTTTTTTTGGGAACTATTTATCCATTCTATGTTAAACTATATCTTTGAATATTATATTTTTATTTCTAAATTTTATTGCGATTTTGAAATTTAAATATACCTTCTAATTAAAATATTATATCTTTCCACTAAAAAGTTAAATGTTTTAAAAAACAAATACAAAAAAACATAGTTATTGTCATTAAATTTCTATTATTAAATAACAAAAAAAAAAAAAAAACTAATGACACGTCTTTTTCCATTACGTCTACCTGGACAAGTATTTGAAGTTTTCTATATTAAATTAGATCATATTTGATGATTATTTGGGTTTAAAAGATAAATACTTCTACAAAAAAAAAGAAAGAAAAAGTTTCCTTGTTTTCTTAATTACTTTTTATTTTGAAAAAAAAACTACATTTTAACAATATTTTTAAAAAGAGTGGCATTACTCATATTTTGAAATTCATATATTTGCCTCAATTAAATTACATAAATAGACTTCAAAATATAGATAATTATCATCTAAATTGTTTTCTTAAAAAACATATTAACTTTTTGAAGATTAAATTTTTTTTTTTTTTGTCGACAAGAGCAGTAGCTCAATGAGATCAGTGTATACATTATTTTAAAAAAATTACTTTAGTTTATAAAACCTGACCAAAACTCAAATAAAATAAAAAGTTAAGAAATATGAATTTAAATTGGCATATTTTTTTACGGAAAAGTCGAACCTTTGAGATACTAGCAATATATCACTCCTTGAGGGTGTAATGTGAATTGCTAACAGTGTTTCACCATTTTGTGGGTGTAGTGTGAGATAGGGGTGTACATAGGTTGCGTTGAGAGGGTTTTTCAACCCAACCCAAATTTTTGAGTTGGTCATTTTTCCAACTCAACTCTTATATTTTGGGTTGGATTGGGTTAAGTCATCGGGTTCAATAATAGATTATAAATATAATATCTTTTATCAAATAAATTACCACAAATATAATGAGAAGTGGGTCCATGTAAATGATCGATACCTCGCAAACAACGCTCCTTCCCCATATGGAGTTCGGAACCCAAAGGCAATCGTTGAGTGAACTGTATCTTCTTTGTGTTAGTT
>JBBMKA010034734.1:0-23357 GCA_037833695.1 Sechiopsis laciniata
CATTTTATCTGTTTTACTCCCATGCATGCTGAGTAAGGACCGGTTTAGGACCACTTTTCGGGTCGGGTCCTTACAGTAAACAAGCTGAAAGTTGTAGCAGATGATGCACAGTTGCCATTCAGCCAACCTGATGTTGACGCTATAGCGCTAGCAACAACAAACCAAAAAGAAGAAGAGACTGAGCACTTAGAAGAAGCACCAACGAATAAAGCAGGAAGCTAAGAAAATCAACAAGAGGTTGTTGCTGGGGCAAACTCTCAGCGAGAAAATCAAAAAGATGTCGAGGAGTGGGAAAGTCTTGTTGAAGATCTAGTGGAGCCAGATCAGTTCAGCAAATCAAAGAATTCGTTACCGGTAATAGATGAAGCACAGTTGACACCGGTCAACTCGCAACTGATATTGTGGGAAACGGAAAATCTGAGAAGGATGAGGAAATTACACCTCGATAGAGCAAAGCTGAGAACAAATCTGACAATGTGTTAGAAAAAGAGCTGGAAGAAGCCAGACTTGCTGCAGCTCATGAGCGCAATTCGAAGGATGATTATAAAAGGAGAACCTTTGTAATAGAATAGGGAGAGGAAAATTATCGGAACAAAAGTTTTATATTGTTTTTCTCTGTTCTTATCAAAACTCATTTTCAATTCAGTAATACTATTTCACCATGTTTTCCATGTCGTTATCGGTATTTCTTGTTTGTATGAGGAACTAATTTCGTTAAGGAAACGCTAGGAAAAAGTGGTTACTTTTAGCATGTCTTAAGAAGAAATAGGAAGGGCGAAAGTAGGACATGTTAACTAGGAGCAAATCATCAACACTAAGTGTCAACCGGCCATCCACATGCACTAATAAGTTGTAAATCAGTAGAGGAAATAACAAAAGTCTAGTTTGCATGTTCAGTAGGTTAGTATTAAGTCTTTAATACTTTGAATCACAGTTTAGGGATAAACGCGTAACTATTGCATACGTAGCGCTGGCTTAGCACTACATCAAGTGGTAGATGGAGTCGAGCTTGATGCGAATGGAAGCGAAAGCGGAAGTTTGTGAGGCGTAGTATGATAATTACCCCTTACCGCATGTTTATTTGAAAACGCATTGCTATTACTTTCCATGAGTATCCTAGTTTAGCCTTATTCTCTCACAATCTGTTTTACAACTATTTTTATTTTTTTTATGCCATTCAACCCAATCAATTACAATTGCCATTCATTTATTTCTGTTCAATTCTAAACATCACCTTAGATAAATCACAGTCCCTATAGAGATCGATAATTTACTTATTACTTACTGTATACCACGTATACTTGTGCGAGTGCGAATGATTTGCACACGAGTCAACTAGGAATCAAAAGTCAAGTTTTTGGTGCCGTCGCAATAGCATAGAATCACCTTGTAATGGATCCACCAGCAATATCAGCAGGTGCAGAAGCTGAAGCAAATGCAAACCCTAATGCTAATCTACCCCCAGCCCAGGGAGTAGATGAGATGGGGGTAGATGAGAGGGACAGAGTTATGAGAACTCAAGTAGGATTATTCAACCATACAACATATCTAGGTATAGTTAGACCTAATGGTGAAGGTAGGTGACCTATTTTGACTAATAATATGTATAACATGCTTAGAGTCAATGAACCTTTTAGTGGTTGGTGCGAGATTTAGATGCGATATAAATAAACTAATGATTAATTCTAAGTCTGAAAGTTCTATGCTTTGAATCGCAATAATACGTAAGTATACGCAGTCGAGTATGAAGCAAGTGATAAGTATTTATATTTATCATTCTCCATAGGGATTGAGGTTCGAACTAGTACTTCTCTCTTGAGAGTTATGCAAATAAAGTAAAGCATGGATTGAAGTGTGTTTTATGGTTGATGCTAAGAGTAAGTAAATATGAATGCTAATGCAAACTAGAATTAAACGTGAATGCAATGAGTAGTGTTGAGCAAACAGTTGTAAAAGATGCTAACAATGCGGAACTAGTTCTCACTCTTCTTGCCTCTCTAAACTAAAAAGTAACTTCCAAACTTATTGATTTATGGTAGATCCAGCTTCTACTGCAATCTCCATAATAACTCAGGGCAACGCAAGCGTTAGTAAGATTATCTCTAACACTTCGAATGGTGAAAAGCCTTTCACCCAATCCTAACGTAGCATACTGGATCATCTTGCAGTTCCTTCTTTCGAACTCAGTGTAGGTTACATACGTGGGTAGCTAATCTACGCATGTATATTAATTAAAAATGCAACAATGTAAGACATGATAACCTACACTCCTAACATGCTTCTACAAATAAATTCTCATCAACAACTCCTATAATGCAGCATAGCAATAAACACAAGTAGAAAGTTAAAATCAGCCAATTTTATTACTACTACTAAATGTTCATAGCTATATACTATTCCTAAAAAAAAATAATGAAAGGTTGGAATTGGTGCGATTGTGAAGTGTGCAGTCCTCTTGTCATCGGCTTCCACGAACACCACTGGCTTCTTCTCTTTAAGATCAGCTTTTAGCCAAACGACCATCTCACCGAACCTTGGCTTCCCTCTAGCTATTTATAGAGATGAATTACTTGGTCAGCAAGCTTAGGTGAGCTGTAAAATCTTCATTAATGTAGGATCTGTTGATTTTATTGGGATTTATTTGATTGACGCCAACTTAATTGCTTGATTGATTCTTCATTTGTTTCCTTGTTGGCGTGGACATTCAAACGTGTTTGCATTATAGTTTAGCACTTTCTTTCACTACTTGTCATCGTTCGTGCTGATTTATCCTTCTCGCGCTTAAGCTTCGCATTGCCTGCATTGCGTATTTATTTAGAACAGTTTATACAATATGTATGCTAAAACTGCGAAACTGTGCTTCTGATGCTAATTCATGAATGCATGTGACTTCTAGTAGTTTTTACTTGCAATTTACATATTATAGCACAACCATTTCCCTGGAACCTTAGAATAATACAGAATAGAATAGTGTAAAATATGCTCTATTTAAGAGTTATTAGTGGTAAACCTTCGGAAGATCCAGATCAACATTTGCGTACCCTCCTAGCCATTAGCAATTCTAACCAAGAGGTTGGTATCTCTTTAGAAGATACTCGTCTGTTTCTGTTCCCCTATTCGTTAAAGGAAAAGGCTAAACACTAGGTAAACACGCTGGCACGTGATTATACTTGGGCACAAGTGGTCGAAAGTGTTTTAGCAAAATAATTCCCTACTTCGAGAAGTATGAACTCTAGGGTTGAAATCACTAGTTTTAGACAAGAGGACGATGAAACCATAGGAAGAGCATAAGAACGATATAAAGAGCTTATAGCAAAGTTTCCGTACCATGGTTTGTCTTATACCCTTCAAATATAACATTTTTATAATGGATTGTCCGATCAAGACAAGGCTATCCTCAACGCAACTACGGGAGGATGTCTGATGGAGAAAACGTACAATGAAGCTCATTAAATTATTGAAACAACTGCTAAAACTACTAGGCCTAAGTTAAGTCAAGAAAGAAATCAAAATAAGTTTCCCAGTAAATTCGAGCTCAATGTTATGGCTGCTATGCAAGCCTAGCTTGCTACGCTTACCAACTCTGTGAAAAATATACAAATGACTGCACCATAGAATGTCCAGAATGCATTGTTTATTGATCACTTAACTTCTGACTTCTGTGCACTCTACAGAGGCGATCAAGCGTACGACCTCTGTAGTGGAAATGCTGATTTAGTCATATACGTTGGACACATAAATTTGCGACCTAAGAACAACCCTTATTCGAACACGTACAATGCTGGATGCAGGTAACACCCGAATTTCTCTTGGGGTGGGCAAAGCAGCAATGCTAACCAAATTGGACAGTAGCGCATGCCGTCGCACTCTAGATTTGGAAGTAACCAACAACAAGCTCATCAACCAGATTCAGCACTAAGGGAGTACATGGTGAAGAATGACACAGTGATGATGGAACATCAGACTCTATTGAAAGCTCAACAAGCTACTCTTCGAGCACTGGAACTTCAATTAGGTTAGCGCAATAGATCTAAAGAACAGACTGCTAGGAAAATTACCGTCGGATATGGAAGGCTCCAGGTAGAGTGGCAAAGAGCAAGTTAGTGCAATCGAATTAAAAAGTTGTTTGATGGACAGCGAGGAGATTAGGAAATAGTAGGCAACTTTGCCCACAAAAGAACCATCAATGGGAAAGCAACAAGCATGAAGAACCGATGAGGATCCTTTAATAGCAAGCGATGCGACGGAAGTGACCAAACCATTACCTATTTACCAGCCACCACTGCCACCATACTCTCAAAGAATTAGAAGGAAGAGAAACGAATCGCACTTTAAAAAGTTTACGAACATTTTGAAGTAAATCCATATTAACATTCCGTTAGTAGACGCATTGCGAAAAATGCCAAACTACATGAAATTCCTTAAGGACGTGTTGAGTGACAAAAGTAAATTTGAGGAATTCAAGGTAGTAGTGTTAAATGAGGAATGTAGTGCGATCGTCTAGAACAAAATCCCTATGAAAGAAGTCGATCCTGGTCAATTCACTATTCCAGTAAAGATTGGTAGCAATCATATTGGGCGAGAACTCTGTGATTGGGTGCAAACATCAACCTCATGCATCCTGGTTTTCAAAAAAAAAAAAACATCAACCTCAGTTTGGAATTGGTGAAGTAAGACCCACGACTGTCACAATTCAACTTGCTAATAGGTCAATTACTCGTCCTATTGGAAAAATTGAAGACATTCTTGTTCAGGTTGATAAGTTCATCTTCCCAGTGGATTTCATTATTCTTTATTACGAAACAGACCTAGAAGTACCGATCATTTTAGGAAGACCCTTTTCTAAAAATAGGACAAACTGTTGTGGATGTGTATGAAGGAACTATCACGCTAAAGATGAACGATCAGCAAATCTAGTTCAACATTTTTTACTCGATGAAGCAGACCGATCCAGAGGAAGGTTACACACATTAGTAAGATAGAAGTGTTGTTGGACGAAGCGATCAAGAATGTACAAGGGAAATAAATGGTGAACAAGGACGAAAATGCGAAAGAAGAAGAGTAAGAAACACAGAATGATGCGTTGGAAGATTCTGTGCAAGAAAAGATGTATTATTACGAGGCGCTTTATGTTATGACTAGAGTTAATTCTCCTCAGCACCCTTCAATTGAAGAACCTTCAATGCTTGAATTGAAACTCCTCCCCTCAAATTTAAAGTATGCTTATCTGGGAGAGGAAGAGACTTTAGCAATTGTCATCCAATCGCAGTTAACCCCAGACCATGAGAAACTGCTCTTAAAGTTACTCAAACAACACACGAAGGCGATTGGATGGACTTTGGCGAACATAACAGGCATCAGTCGTACATTTTGCATGCATAAAATCATTATAGAGGAAAATACCAAGAGCTCAATGGAGCATTAAAGATGACTAAATTTCGACATGAAGGAAGTGGTGAAAAAAGAAATCATAAAGTGGCTAGATGTAGTGGTAATTTATCCTATATCAGGTAGCCAATGGGTAAGTCCTATTCAATACGTGCCGAATAATTCAAAATGAAAAGAATGAGTTTATTCCACTTCCCATTACCATTACCCTAGATGACGTGTGTGCCTGGACTATCAAAAGTTGAACAAAGCAACTAAGAAGGACCACTTCCCATTACCCTACATAGACCAAATGTTGGATCATATCATAGGGAAGGATTATTATTTCTTTCTGGATGGATATTCAAGATACAATCAGATTACCATTGTTCTCAAGGATCATGAGAAAACTACTTTCACCTGCCCTTACGGAATATTCGCGTTCAGAAGAATGCTCTTTGGACTCTACAATGCTCTAGCTACATTCCAAAGATGCATGATGTCAATCTCTTTTGACATGCTGGAAGATATCATGGAATTTTTCATTGATGATTTCCCGGTGTTTGGGGATAGATTTTCTAACTGCTTAGAGAATTTGAAGAAGGTGTTACAATGCTGTGAAGAAAAACATCTTGTGCTGAATTGAGAAAAATACCATTTCATGTTTAGAGAAGGAATCGTGCTTGGACAAGATTTCTAAGGCTGGAATGGAGGTTGATCGTGAAAAGATTGAAGCTATCGAAAAGTTAGAGCCACTAAGAAACGTAAAGGAGTGCGCAGTTTTTTAGGCCACGCTGGTTTCTATAGGCGTTTCATTAAAGATTTTTAAAAAATTGGGAAACCAATGTGTGAGCTCCTAGAAGCTGAGCTCCCCTTTAATTTTGATCAACGAAGCTTACACGTGTTTGAGCAGTTAAAAAAGGCTCTAACCATCGCTCCTATAATGATATCGCCTAACTGGAAGAAACCTTTCGAGCTTATGTGCGACGCTAGTGATTATGTGATAGGAGCTATTTTGGGACAGAAAGGAGAAAAGTTAATCCATCCCATTTACTATGCCAGCAAAACCTTAAATGACGCGCAAATCAAATACACCACTACCGAGAAAGAGCTTCTGGCTACGATCTATGCGTTAGATAAATTTCGTTCTTACTTAGTAGGATCGAAGGTGATTGTTTTTACTAACCATACGGCAATAAAGCACCTCATGAGTAAAGAAAATGCTAAGCCAAGATTGATCAAATGGATCTTGCTTCTATAAGAATTCGATATTGATATAAAGGATAAAAAAGGTTGCGAGAATGTGGTAGCAGATCATCTATCTCGACTGGAGAATAGATGAACTGATTCTACCATGATCAATATATCCAAAAAAAAATTTGATGAGCAGCTGTTCGTGATTAATCTTACTAAAGAGAAGAGTTTCCCTTGGTTCGTAGACATTTCCAACTACTTAGTAAGCCATGTCATCCCAGTAGACTTATCGAGGCAGCAAGCCAAGAGATTCTTTCATGAGACTAGATTTTACTTTTGGGATGAACCATTTTTGTATAGACAAAGTGTTGATGGAATGATAAGACGATGTATAGAGGAACACGAGATAAATGCAGTACTGGAAGCATGCCATACATCACCATATAGAGGACACTTTGGAGGAATTCGCACTGTAGCAAAAGTTTTTCAGTCGGGATATTTCTGGCCAAGCATATTCAAGGATGCGCATCATTATGCAAAAACGTGCAATAGATGTCAAAGGAAAGGAAATATAGGAAAGATGGACGAGATGTCATTAACATCGATTCTAGAGGTCGAACTATTCAATGTCTGGGGAATCGATTTCATGGGCCCATTTCCCCCTTCATACGGAAATTTGTATAACTTGGTCCCAGTTGATTACGTTTCCAAATGGGTTGAGGCGATTGCCACACCTTTCAACGATGCTAAAACCGTTCTAAAATTCCTTCACGGGAACATGTTCACAAGGTTTGGTACTCCGCGAGCACTAATCAGTGATGAGGGAACACACTTCATAAATAAAGAAATGGCTCATGTGCTACACAAGTAAAATATCAAGTACTGCATTGCAACTTCTTATCATCTGCAAACCAATGACCAAGTTGAAGTATCGAACGGCGAGATCAAGAGCATTTTAGATAAAAATGTTGGACCTAACTGAAAAGACTGGTCCTTGAGACTAGATGACTCGCTTTGGGCTTATCGCACTACACTCAAAAGTCCATTGAACATGTCGCCTTACAGAATTGTGTATGGGAAGGCATGCCATTTGCCAATCGAGTATAACACAAAGCTTTCTAGGCTCTTAAAAAGCTAAACCTTGATCTTCAGAAAGCCGGTTCTGTGAGAATATTGCAATTACTTGATTTAGAAGAGCATAGGGACGTCTCTTACATAAGCTGATTGTAAATAAAAGACTAAGAAATGGCATGATCGTAAGCTGACCCCTCGAACTTTAGAGGTGGGTCAACAGGTGTTATTATTTAACTCTCGACTTTGTTTGTTTCTAGGGAAGCTTAAGTCCAAGTGGTTTGAACCATTTCGCATTACACAGGTAAAACTAAGAAGAGCAATCTAGATTAAGAACAGTCGATGGAGAATGAGTTCGTAGTCAACGGCCAGAGACTCAAGCATTACTGAAATGGGGATGTTCAGTGCAGGATATCTTTATTCGCATTGGTCGAAGAATAATCTCGCGAGTATGCGAGTGGAGTGCGCTCGTATCGGTACATTTAATTTTCACTCCACGCATGCTAGTTTGAATACTTCATATTTGCTTATTCGAAAAGTTATCTGATTTTACTGCTTTATTTTTAACTCCATTATTTAAATTATGAATTTTTAATTTAATAATTTTGGTAAATCTCTCTCTACATTTGATTATGTAAAGATTACGAACAAAATAAAATAAGAATCGATACACGTGGGGGATGAGAATAATCATTCTGATCATTAAATAGAGCCAAAAATCGAGCGGTCAGATCTGAGGATCATTGATCCAAAGGTTCGCAGCAACTGCATGGCTGCCCTAACCCAACCGTCGGCCTGACACAATTCGACGAATGTTGATCATCTTACCCATTCGTTGGATATATAAATACCTCAAATTACCTTTTTTGTAACCTCATTACCCGAACACTTAACCCTTTACCCCTTCTCCCAATTTTAAACTGTAAAAATTTTCACCATGGTACGAAAGCGTGCAACAAACTACCGAAGAGGGTGGAATTTATGGATAGAAGGTCAAGGATAAGTTGACCTCACTCTGGCTCTCGAGCCAGTTGACGCTACGCCTGCACCTGCAAACAATGTGGTCATGCAGTAGCAAGCTAGAAGAAGAAGGCGCAGTCAAACGATTGTTTCACCTACAAGTTCAGTAGAGCACGTAGAAGCCGAAGAATCTGAGGATGTTTCTAGAGAAGAAAGGGTTGTTACCTTAGTGCTACGACCAATAGTGAGGATGAGTAGCCTTGAAACTTTAGGGTATATCGAACGTTTGACACCTTCGATGAAGGAAAGGGACATAAAGGAGTTTGACCTGAAGATGGAGGAATCTCATTAAGCGCAAGAAGCCGAGCGTAGAGGAGATACGAAAGTGGGCCCCTCTAGACCTATTGAGGTTGTCATGGTTCGTGCAGAGGAAGAAGAGATACCACATCGAGAAGGTAAAGCACCGATGATGGAAGAGCATCTAGGTGGATGCAGGAGAGCCATACCAGTGCCGGAGGACCTATTCTGATGCCGATTCAGAGATGAAGTAGATGCAGGCCATCCCAAGCATAAAAGAACGAGATTGACACCCTTTAGAGGAAGCCTAGACGAGATGAATAGGACCATTGAGCACCTAACAGCAGAGTTCTTCGCAGACCCTGACGCTAAGGCTGCAGAAGCAGGTCCTGCCACACATGCCTAGGTATTGACTCGTCCACTTAAAATGAGAAAGAACATGCATGAAAAGTTAGAGCACTGCCTTTTACTGCTCACTAGCAATTTGGGTGCATTTATGGAATACGTAAAAGAGTGCGACAGTGCATTATTCGATGCACTAGCCTTCTTAAATTCGTGCATCTACAAGCCTATCTTCTCGTAATTCTAATACATTGTTTCATCCACCGACTCTGACTCGAAAGAAGAAGAATGATAAAGGAAGTCTCTGTCTCTATCGCGTTTTTTTTCTCTGCTTTTATCTCACCATAATCAATCTAATCGATCTCTTCATTTTATTCCCTATTTTTAGTATTATATTTTGACCAATGTTGTGTTAAAATCTTGCTTTTTAATTATGCGTTTCAAAACATTGTCTCAAATACCTTGAAATTTAATCTGCCCCTAGACGACGATTGCTAGTTTCCTAACGAAAATATTTTGGGACGGATCCTTTTTATACTTGGAACATAGTGCACTTTCTTGGGGAGGAAACTGAACACTTGAAACAGGGAGATTGAGAACCTTAGATTAAATTAAGTTTGGGGGAACTAAGCCTCACATTCATTAGGGACAATGAAGAATTTAAGTTTGGGGGTGAAGACAAGCCCGCGGAGTGTTATGCAAAGAGCGCATATATATATATATATAAAACATTTTGAGTAAGTAAAATCAAAATCAAAACATTCTAGATAAAAATGAAACGGCAAAAGTGCAATGGGTATTCCAAGTATTCCACTGGCCACCCAATCAAGCGCAAGCTTAAGAAATTCCAGTACTTAGCTGGAACATTTTATTCTCAAACGAGCCATGCTGAGACAGAAAAAATTACGACCATGAGGAAAATTTTACTCAAAGGAACCCAATTAAATAAGCATCGGACAGAATGTTTTAAACAAATTTAAATTAATCAGAAAGGGGTTGATTGAGCTGTGTTAAAGTCTGAAGTTTCTAAGCTGAGGAGTGTGCATTAAACTAAGGGCAATTAGGAGAAGAACTGAGATGAGATTGAAGGAACACTAGTGAAAGAAGAAACGGGATGATTAAGCGTTTGGCATATTAAGACAATTGTTTTTTTTTAGCAAGAGGAAAAGCGCAGCGTTATGTTAAGCATTTACTATTCAGCAGCTATTACACCCGCATAAGCATCGCTCGAGACGAGCAATGATTCAACTTTGGGAGTTTGATGACTCTCAAATAGAGTCAGAATTCTTGCTATTCTAAGATCATTATTTGCAGTTATTATTTAAAATCCAATACAAAAATGATAAGTATAATGAGAAAAAGGTGTAATTAACTAATGCTTACGCATTAGAGGAATTAATTTGAAGAAATGAATTTAAGCACAGAAAATAGCAAAATTAGCACACTTAGCGCGTATTTAGCAAGGCTTATGCAGATAAACTATTTTTGCAAGAATTTGCGATGAGAAACTGAAGAGCAAAACACGCGATTTCACGCATTGTAACATTCATAGAAACGCCAAGACACCGTAAAAGAAATAAGAAAAGAATCAAATGACGGCAAAATGTTGACTAACAAGACACTAGAGAGACAAATTGCAAAAATTACGAGATTCTTCCCTTAACCAAACATAATTGGGAATTCATGCAAGGAAAGAGATCGCGTCGATTGATCTATGCTTATTCTGGAATATTCGAAGGATGATTATAAAAGAAGACCCTTTGTAATAGAATAGGGAGAGGAAAATTTTCGGAACAAAAGTTTTATATTGTGTTTCTCTGTTCTTGTCAAAACTCATTTTCAATTCAATAATACTATTTCAGCATATTTTCCATGTTGTTATCTGTATTTCTTGTTTGAATGAGGAACTAATTTCGTTAGGGCAACACTAGGGAAAAGTGGTTAGTTTTAGCATATGTTAAGAAGAAATAGGAAGGGCGTAAGTAGAGCATGTTAACTAGGAGCAAATCATCAACAGTAAGTGTCGACTAGCCATCCACACGCACTAATAGGTTGTAAATCGGAAGAGGAAACAACCTAAGTCTAGTTTGCATGTTCAGTAGGTTAGTATTAAGTCTTTAATACTTTAAATTGGAGTTTAGAGATAAACGCATAACTATTGCATACGTAGCGCCGACTTAGCACTACATCAAGTCGCGGTGGGAGTCGGGTTTGATGCAAACGAAAGTGGAAGCAGAAGTTTGTGAGACGTAGTATGATAATTAGCCCTTACCGCATGTTTCTTTGAAAATGCATTGCTAGTACTTTCTATTAGTATCCTGGTTTAGCCTTATTCTCTCACAATCTGTTTTACAACTGTTTTTATTTCTTTTATGCCATTTAACCCAATCAATCACAATTACCATTCGTTTAATTCTATTCAATTCTAAACATCACCTTAGATAAATCACAATCCTTATGGAGATCGATAAATTACTTACTGCAGACCGCATATACTTGAGCGAGTGCGAATTATTTGCACAAGAGGCAACTAAGAATCAGCAGTCATAAGTCAAACTAAATTGTAGATATAATATGCACGTGCTGCTTGGCGAGACTGAAATCATACTTCCCTTACAAATGAATGTTTTCGCATCCTATGGTGCAGAATCCAACTTCTTCTAGAATCCCACACAAATTAACGCAGGGCTTCGTACGCGCTAGCAGAGAAAACTTGGCTGGTTATATTCGGTGCGGTAAAATAAACTAATGATTAATTCTAAGTGTGAAACTAAGTTCTACGCCTCGTATCACATTAATACGCAAGTATACGCAGTTGAACATGCAACAAAGTGATAAGTATTTATATTTATCGTCCTCCACAGGGATTGAAGTTAGAACTAGTACTTCTATCTTTAAAGTCATGCACATAAAGTAAAGAATGGATTTAAAGTTGGTTTTATGGTTGATGCTAACAGTAAGTAAACATAAATGATAATGCAAACTAGAATTAAACGTGAATGCCATGAGTAGTGTTGAGAAAACAGTTGCAAAAGATGTTAACAATGCGAAACTAGTTATCATGCTTCTTACTCCCTAAACTAAAAAGTAACTTCTACACTTAATGATTTATGGGAGATTCAGCTTCCGCTGCAATCTCCATACTAACTCAGGGCGAGGCAAGCGTTAGTAAGGTTATCTCTAACACTTTAAATGGTGAAAAGCCTTCCACCGAATCCTAACGTAGCATACTAGATCATCTTGCAGTTCCTTCTTCCGAACTCAGCGCAGGTTACATACGTGGGTAGCTAATCGACGAATGTATATTAATTAAGAATACAGTAGTGTAAAATATGATAACCTACACTCCTAGCATGCTTCTACAAATAAATCCTCATCAATAACTCCTATAACGCAGCATAGCAATAAACACAAGTAGAAAGTTAAAATCAGCTAATTTTATTACTACTACTAAATGTTCACAGCTATAGACTACTCTTAATAAAAATAATAAAAAGTTAGAATTGGTGCGATTGTAAAGTGTGCAGTCAGTCCCCTTGTCATCGGCTTCCACGAACACCATCGACTGCTTCTCATTAAGTAGACTTTTGGCCAATTGACTAGCTCACCAAACCTCGGCTTCCCTTTTGCTATTTATAGAGATAAATTACTTGGTCAACAAGCTTAGGTGAGTTGTAAAATCTTCATTAATGCAGGATCTCTTGATTTCCGTTGGGATTTATTTAATTGACGCCAACTTAATTGCTTGATTGATTCTTCATTTGTTTCCTTGTTAGCGTGACCATTCGAACTTGTTTGCATTATGGTTTTGCTCTTCCTTGTGCTGCTTGTCACCATTCAAGCTGATTTGTCTTTCCCGTGATTAAGTTTTGCATTGCCTGCATTGCGCATTAATTTAGCATAATTTATACAATATTTATGCTAAAATCCCAAAACTGTGCTTATTATGCTAATCCATGAATGCATGTGACTTCTAGTAGTTTTTACTCGTAATTTACATATTATAGCCCAATTATTTCCCTTGAACCTTAGATTAATGTAGAATAGAATAGCCTAAAATGTGCTCTATTTGAGAGTTATCACACCCTCAAACTTAAATCATTGTTTGTCCCAAGTAATTCATAGACTATCTATTAGTTATCCCCATTTGACTAAATCGACATTCTCCTCTCGATCTTAACTCTAGCAAGTCTTATCGCAGCTTATAATCTAAGCATCAAATATCTTCCTCTTTTTAGTTTTCAAACGTTCCCAAAGAGTCAGGTTTTGCCTTAAAATCTTCCCTACCATGACTGACAGATCGTTCCTCAGCACAATTATTTCACATTACCTAATCTATTATACACAATCACTTCTACAACTAAGTTTGCCCAAAACATTCTATCAAGGCTCCTAATTAGGTTCCGTGATCCTTCGAGGCTTATGCTTGTTGCATTCCTATCATGTTATACTCATGTCCACAATCCTTAGTTCTTAAAATGTTCCGTTTGACCATAAAACGTCACATTTAAGCAATGGAAAGTTTTAACTTGCGCTAATAGTGGATAGTGGAGTAATGGAAATCCTATGGCTTATCCGTACTTAATGCCTTAATCTTTTGCCCAGAATGTTTTGATCTTTATTTTTTTCACTCAATTTTTTTTTTTTTTAGGTTAACAAATCACTCCTCGGACATCCCTCACCCCCAAACTTAAAGTCTTCATTGTCTTCAGTGAAAGCGAGGCTTAATTCCCCCAAACTTAGCTATTTCTATGATCGCGATACTCTATCTCAAGCTCTAAAACGACTTGTGAATTTTGGTTCTTTCTGTCATTCGTGATAGGGATTACTCTAATGCTAGGTTTGAATTTAAGAATTCTTCTTATCGAAAGAAAATTTTAATAGTAATCTTTAGATTTGTGATAATAATGCTAGCGCTAATTTCTCAAAGAAAATGGGGATTCTAATCATTCTTAAAGGAAAATAGAACAAGTTGCATCCTAAGAATTGAAATTTATGTCCCTAAGAATTAAACTGCGACTACAAATGATATGCATACATAAAGGAAATAAATGCGTTAAAGTAAAATAAGAGAGCAGGACTTCCATCTAAGTGTCTGCATTGCCTTTGCGATTGCCTTGCTCTGAATTTAGTATGTGTTTTGGAAATTCAGGCCATTCAGAGTACTCTTTTAATGTTGCGGCTGCCTTTAATATTATTTCATCTCTCTTATTCGCATATTCACAAAAGTCTTGCGAGTGGGAGAATAATGCTGCAAAATGTTGGACCAAACTGTCCTCATTTAAGAATTTCTGATATTGCTTTCCTTTTTCTTGCCACAACGCTTTCTCCTTTTCCATCATATGCTCAGTGTGTACTTTCAGAATCCTATCAATCGCTTGTTGTTGAACACCTTGCTCCAAACACAATTTAGTTATAGTATGCAGAAAGAACATCTTCCTACGTTTGGCTGCGCCCAATGCTAAATTTGCTCCTCTACAATCTTGCCTAGATTGGCGGATGTTTCGATCTGGATCATATAAAGTAGTAGTGCCTATTCCCTGCAGACTATCTTCGCATTAGTCAATGGAATAACCACATTCTTAATGAATGTGATCTAGTCCTTTAGTTTTGGTTTGACGCAATCCATAGGAAACGATCATAGATTCTTCTACTTGGCGCCCTCTATTCCAATGGTTTCCACGCAATCCTTCAATTGCTTCTTTATTTGCCTCTTTAATACCTTTGTCAATATGCCCTAATGTTGTTAAGAAGTAGGAAAACTTCGTTCAAGCTGTGGATCTGCAATCTATGATTTGACCTTCTACGCGCGAGAAAAATTTCTTTTCTCTATTCAGATTTGCATAGAACTAGAGAACCTAGTCTTGCCTTGCGTCTATGGTGGGTAGTGCTAGACTTCTTCAGCCTAACTTGCCTAACATAGCACGTGCTGCCTGCGGAACGCTTTTCATAGGCAATCCACGATCCTGCCAGAATCTTTTTCGTGCTAGCAGAACATAGAGTTTTGATTCCGGAGCAACTGATATCCTTCTTCTCTACTTTCTTCCTCTTTCCCCTTATCGGAAGTTCTACTGCCTGAAGCCATTAGTTGTAGGAGGGGATTTGAAAACAGGGCTTTTGGTTTCTTTTGAGAAGGATGTGGTGATCGATCCTTCCTCACATAGGGTTTATATAAGCTTTTGAAGGATTTAGGAAATCCATATGAAATGAATAGAATAATCACAGAAGGTCTTTGCTAAATTTTCTACACAGATTTTCAAATTGTACCAATCCTTTCCTAAACTACGTAAATAAAGAAAACTAAGAAAATAATTGAAAAGGAAAATTGCTTAAATGGAAAAACTTCCTAAAATAAATATTTTCTGTAAAATTTTGCACAAAGTTAAAAATATTGGATTTTCGCAATCCAAGAATGCTGCTAAGTAGGATCTGGGTGGAACCTTGTGCTAATTTCATCTGGTGCAGTTGTCCTTGCTTTGGCCATTTATATATCTTAGGAGCTACGCCATCTTTGATAGCCTTCTCTTGCCTTTCTGCATACTGCACCTTGATGCTTGGTTGTCCTACCCTTATCAGCATTGATAGGATCTGTTATATCAATTTATAGCTCAGTTGAATTGTCCATGTGTTGCTTCCTCGACTAATCAATTCCTTTTGTAAATGTTGTTCTATTAGCGTAGAAACTATGGGTACCTTTGCGAGTATCCCATGGGTTAGTGCACTAATATTGTTCTCCTACTGATTAGTTGGTTCTACATCTCCCCTATTGGTTTGATGCGAAATTCTAATAATTGGCTATGCAGGTTCATTACTCACTCTACTAAATGGTTAAGGACTTTCATCCTCGTCATGACTTTCATCACTAGAAAGTTGCCCAATGTAAACTTTGGAACTGTCTTCTTTTGCCTTTACAACCTCTTCCATGGCTTCTACTTCCAAGGCAATGAACTTTGACTAGGCTTCCTCTTGCTACTAATATCGCATCTTTTGTAATTTGTCCTCTTCCTTTGCCTTAATCTCAGCTTCCAAGGTGGTGACCTGAATCAAATTGTTGCGATTTCGATCCTAATATAATGTTTAGTAATAAATTCGAAGTCAACTTATGCTAAGTGTAACTCAAAATCACTTATGCGCAAGTATACGCTGTCAGAAATTGTAGCAAGTGATAAGTAATAAATTTATCGATCCAATAGAGATTGATGTCTAGAGCTAAAATGATTAGGATAAGAGTTATGCAGAAAAGTAAAGCATGAGTTAGATAAGTTTTTGTTGTGATATGTTTTGGAAATGAATGAATAAATAAATATGATGCTATGACTAAAATAAATATGATGTAATGAGTAATGATACTAACAGTCTTAGAAGATACTACGTGCTTGGGCTAGTCAAAGAGAGTCTTGCTTCCCTAACAAATAAGTACTTCTACATTTAATGATTTATGACAGAGCCAGCTTCTGCTGCGAACTACATATTAGTAACAGGGAGACGCAAGCATTTTGTAAGGTTATTCCTAACACTTTAAACGGTGAAAAGACTTTCACACAATCTAATGTAGCATAGTCAACATGAAGTTCCTTCTTCCGAACTCACTGCAAGGTATATGCGTGGGTAGCTAATCGACGCATATATATACATATATATATATATATATATATACATATATATATATATATATATAATAGCAAGCAGCAGTGTAAAACTCAATGACCTATGCTCCTAGCATACTTCTATTCATGAATAATTAACAAAAGCTCTGATAGCGCAACCATAGAAATAAACATAAGACAGAAGTTAAATCAGACGATTTTATTGCAACTATAAAATGTTTATAACTACAAGCTACTCCTAATAAAACAGTAAAATGGAATTGGTGTGACTGAAGATGTGCAGTCTCCTTGTCATCGGCTCCTACGATGCAAGGACCCGACCCAAAATGGTCCTAAAACCTGGTCCTTACTCAGCATGCATGCATAAAAGACAATAAAATCATTTCACACTTATAACTTGCATAAATAATCATCAAAATCCCACGGAACTTGTTTATAAACATTTAAAACATTCCCTGTTCAAAACATTAAAGCAACCCTGGCCAGAGTTTAATTTGAAATATCCAGAAACAAAACATTCAAAATAACATCATCAGGTTCCATATGCAAATCCTACGGACTCCGTGTCCGACTACATGCTGAATCAAAATAATAAAAAACATAAACATAAAATAGAATGCCGGTAGCTCCCATGATCATACAGCCACCTCCACTAGCCGTCCTGGTGCTGTCCCAAGTTATCTGGTGGAAAACCACAGGAAATAAGAGTGAGTACAAAGGCACTCAGTAAGAATCCCCAATCGGGGTACAATGCGAAACAACATATCATCTAGCATCTAAGTATACAAGCAAATAATTACCAACACAGAACCCTGGAATGAGATGTCAATACAACTCCTGGGTCATTAGAAGTCTCTTACTCCCGGCCTAATGATCAGCTCAATAACTGATCCCAAATAGATATCCTCGAAGGTCTCTTACCGTCGACCAAAGTGACTAACTCAAAAGTTGGTCTTGACCAGCTCTCCAAACTGGTCCTGGGACATCCGGGAGAGTACCTAGTGTCTGGCTCTAGACTCGGAAAGGAATTGGTGTACTCACGAACATTAGCCCGAGGGAGCTTTCCTCTCGACGCCTAATGCGTGTGCGCCCACACTACATGCTGCTGCAAATTGCATAAATGTGGGGGCCTAGGAACAAACTACACCGGCCCAGGTACGAATGCCTAAAGACTCAGAAGCGGTGTCACTGATCTACAGTAGTGCGAGGCCCTCGGCACTCAACTGTAGCAGTCTGAATACCACTGATGCCTGAAGCTAAGAACCAACCAAGAGAGCTTGCACCATTGGCAGGGTTTTGCTCTAGCAGGCTACAGACTAGGCTTATGCTGGTGTGGTAGCTACTCCACACTCGGCTACCAGGGGTAAGGAATCTGTCCTCATAGCCCGACCGGTGGGGACAAATACGTTGGTCCACTCTCAGCCTCTAGATGATGACAACCTAACAAGTTCTATCTAAGATTACTCAATTTCTGTTTCTTAAGAATCAAACATGCTCAACAACATATAAACCTTAGCATGGTAGTACGAGCTTAAAGGCAGGAATCAAAGCATGCTTGAAGAACAAAACCTAGCATGGCACTAAATGTGGAAGCAGGAGTAAAACATGCTAGCAAGAACAGAACATCTTAAAGATCCTATCGACTAAACATGCTCGTAAATAGTAAAACCAGCAAACAAGAATGCAATCAACGAAGTCTCATAAGGTCCACACAACCCCGGTAAGAAATCCTTACCTGGAAACAAACAGAACAAACAAACAATAGAAAGTGCTCCTTGAGCTGCAGAACCAACACGAACCTAAGCAGATATAAAAACAAGCACAAATTAATATCAACATCTAACTAATTGACTAAGCTATAAGAACGACGGGGCTCGAGAAAGTTACCCAAAGCCAAACACAAGGCTCGACAGCTAGGCTCTCGACAAGAAGGCTCTCGACGAGGGGCGAGAAAAGCTGCGATGGCGTGCAGTAGAGAGCGAAGGGCTGCTTGGTAGACGAGATACTTGCGAGAGCAAGCGGCACAGTGAAGGCTTGCGGACGTACAGCTGGGAGCACGCGATAGTACGAGCGGGACTGGGTGCTCCGCATGCGGGAGAAATGGCTATGCAAGGCAAGGAGCGAACGCGGCTGTACGGTCGCTGGGCTGCATCTAGCTCGGAGTTGGCGTGCGGCCTTACGGGCGTGAATGGGACGACGCATAGGCGAACAGGGCTACGATTGTGATCGAGGCGTGGCAATCGCGCGATGGTTGAGGCGATCGTAAAGGCTGCTTGCGGGGAGGTAAGGCTGCGATGCTCGGCTAGGTCTCGAGGGGCTACGCGACGGCATCTCAAAGCTGGGTTGGGCGAACGGAGATCGAGTTTTCGGTGGGATTTGGGGTGAAGGTGTTTTCGACAATGGGAGAAGAATAGAGGAAAAGAGAAATTGTGAGGGAAATTTGTGATTTGGGAAAAAGGAGGAGTGCGGCTAAGCTTTAAGGTCTCGGTAAAAAAGAGGATTCAACGAGAGTGTGACACGTGTCCTCAAGTGGTTCTGGCTTCAAGTCCTGGCGAAGGAAACTTAAACAATTAATTTTTCCCTTTTTCACTTTTAGCCAAAAAGATCTCCAAACTTCCCGAATAGCAACACTAGCTCTAGAAACCTAAAACCAAAAGAATAACCCTAACTCACCAATTAACAGAATAGCCTTGAAACCCTGATTAATTACGGAACTAACCCTGAAGGTAAAATTACCAAAATGCCCTTAAAGGCTCAAACTACCCTATCGGCCCAATCGAACAACCAAATTAGCAACTGAACATACTTGGAGAACCGAAATGGAAAACTAGGCCATTACAATATTCCCTCATTTTAAGACTTTCGTCCTCGAAAGTCCTAAGACTGGAACAACTTCAGATAATGCGTCCTCATCTCATCCTCTAACTCCCAAGTCGTTTCCTCTACCCTCTGATTTCTCCACAGAACCTTAACCAAGTTGATCTCCCAGTTACGCAAAGTCTTGCGCTCCAGGGCTAGAATCTACACAGGCTTCTCTTCAAAACTTAAATCCTTGTTCAGCTCTAATGGCTCGTGATCAACAATGTGAGACGGATCTACCACATACTGATGTAGCATCGACATGTGGAAAACATTATGCACTGCTGCCAAAGACAGGGGCAAGGCTAAACAATAGGCCACTGAACCGATCTGCTCAAGGATCTTAAAAGGCCCTACAAACCTGGGACTCAACTTGCCCCGCTTACCAAACCTTACGACACCACTCATCGGTGCCACTTTCAGAAAAACATGCTGGTCGACCTCAAACTCTAAATCTCTATGCCAAACATCGGCGTAACTTTTCTGCCTACTCTGTGCCATCAACATACGAGCCTTGATCACCTACACTGTGTCGTTAGTCATCTGTAACAGCTCGGGCCCCAAAACCTGTCTGTCACTAACCTCTTCCCAGAACACTGGAGATCTGCACCGTTTTCCATATAATGCCTCAAACAGAGCCATCTAAATCGTCGACTGATAGTTGTTATTATGAGCGAACTCCATCAAATACAAGTACTGATCCCAACTACCTAGAAAGTCTAAAATACAGACTCGCAACATATCCTCGAGAATCTGGTTCATCATCTCTGTCTGACCATCTGTCTGAGGGTGAAAAGCAGTATTGAAGCTGCACTCGGTTCCTAAACCCTCTAGAGTGCTCTCCAGAAGTGAGAAGTGAACCGAGAGTCATAATCTGAAACAATTCTCACTGGCACACCATCGTACTGAACTATCTGCTCTAAGAATAACTGTACCCACTGTTCCACGGTATAGTTAACTCTACCGGGGATGAAGTGTACACTCTTAGTCATCTTATCCACAACAACCCAGATCTAAGTAAACTCTCTCGGCCTCCTCGGTAACCCAGAGATAAAGTCCATCAAAATCTCTTCCCATTTCCACTGTGGCACACTCAACGGCTGCAACAAACCTGTCGGTTTTTATCTGGGAGCCTTCACTTGCTGACAAGTGAGACACTAGCTAACAAACTCTACAATGTCTCGTTTCATACCCATCCACCAGAACGTCTGCTTGAGATCCTGATACATCTTGGTACCTCTTAGGTGCCAAGTAAACAGGGGGCTATGAGCCTCAGCAAGCAACTCGGCTAGTAGCCCGGTGTCAGCTAGAACACATAACTGAATACCTCAAACCTCCGTCTAGTGCTAACACGAAGTCAAAATCTCCATCCTCCTGAACTCTCTCAATCAACCTGCTCAACTTGGGATCACTTAGCTGGCCATCAATGATCCTCTGCTTAATCGACGGTTGCACTGTCAACTGAGCTACCTTGGCGGTAACCTCTCCCAATAATACTGCAATACCAGCTCGCTCGAACTCTTTCCGTAAATGAGTCTAGGAACTCAACAAAGTTGTGGAGTACGACGTCTTTCTACTCAGAGCATCAGCCACAACATTGACTTTTCCCGGGTGGTATAATATCTCACAGTCGTAGTCCTTAACCAACTCGAGCCACCTCATTTGTCTCATGTTTAACTCCTTCTGAGTGAAGAAGTACTTAAGGCTCTGGTGATCTGTAAACATCTGAATCTTCTCACCATACAAGTAGTACCTCAAAATCTTTAAAGCAAAAACAACAGCTGCCAACTCCATGTCATGAGTCGGATAGTTTTTCTCGTAAGGCTTTAACTGTCGGGAAGCATAGGCAATCACCTTTCCATGCTACATCAGAACACAACCCAATCCAAACTTGGAAGCATCACTATACATTACGAAGCCACCTATTCCCTCGAGAACTGACAACACTAGGGCAGACGTCAAACTGTGCTTCAACAAAGCAAAACTCTCTTCGCAACTGACGTCCCAAACAAAGTCAACACCCTTTCTAGTCAACCTGGTAAGGGGTGCTGCTTTAGTGGAAAAGTCTTTGACAAATCACCAGTAATAATCTGCCAAACCCAAAAAGCTGTGAATCTCTGTGACTATAGTCGGTCTGGCCCACAAACTTAGTGCCTCAATCTTGGCAGGGTCCACTGCAATGCCATCTTTAGAAACAACATGACCAAGGAAAGCCACTTGCTCTAACCAGAAGTCACACTTGGAGAACTTAGCATACAACTGGTTTCCTCTCAGAGCTGTCGATACTTTTCTCAGGTGCCAAGCATGGTCCTCCCTAGTCTTAGAGTAAATTAATATATCGTCTATGAACACAATGACAAAGATGTCCAAGAATGCCTTGAACACCCTGTCCATCATGTCCATAAATGCTAGTGGGGCATTGGTCAGTCCGAAGGACAAGACCACAAACTCATAATGACCATACCTCGATCTGGACGCTGTCTTAGAGATATCAGCATCCCGAATCCTCAATTGATGGTACCCAGATCTCAGATCAATATTGGAAAACACTGAAGCTCCCTAGAGCTGATCAAACAAGTCGTCTATACACGGCAGAGGATACTTGTTCCTTACGGTGACTTTGTTTAACTCTTGGTAATCTATACAAAGGAGCATCGATCCGTCCTTTTTCTTTACATATAAAATAGGTGCTCTCCACGGGGACACACTCAGGCCGATGAATCCTCGGTCAAGCATCTCTTGCAATTATACTTTGAGTTCTCGTAACTCAGCTGGCACCATCCGATATGAAGTTTTAGAGATAGGGAGAGTCCCTGGCTCAAGCTCAATGGTAAAGTCCACCTCTCTTTGCGGGGGTAAACCCAATAACTCCTTAAGGAAGACATCTGTGAACTCTTGTACTACTGGTACCTGGTCAACAGACAATAGGGTACTACTTTCACTTGACAACCTTGCTAAATAGCCTCAACCTCCTCGAGCTAACAAACGACGGGCTTTCACTGCTGAAATCATCAGCAGACACCCTCCGCACCAGACACCACAAAATTGAAGCTCTGTTTCTTGGGCGGTCTAAACACAACTTCCTTCTGGCGGCAATCTATCATTGCATGGTTCTCAGCTAACCAATCCATACCAAGGATAACATCAAAACCACTCATAGGCAGGACTATGAGGGTAGCTACTAAAAGCTCTTCGGATATCTGTATCCAACCACTCTTAAATTTCTCGCTGGCTAACATACTTACTCCCGAAGGAGTTGTAACACACAGCTCAAACCCTAAAGGTTTGAGTTCTAAACTAGCTTGTCTAACAAACGAATAAGATGCAAAAAAGAGGGTCGAGCCTGAATCAAACAACACAAAAGCATAGTTATCTAAGACAAGCAGCGTACCTGCAACTGCGGCATTAGTCCGCTCTGCCTCCTGGCGAGTCGTAGCAAAAACTAAGCCCTGCTGCTGGCCTAGCCTGGCAATTACTCCATCTTGGGGGCAAAATCTAGCCAAGTGCCCTTCCTTGCCACACCTGTAGCAAGCTCGGAGCGAAGCTCCATAAACTCTAAAATTTGACTTCCACATTTGTTACTGCATGCTGCTGCAAACTGCGTAAATGTGGGGGTCTAGGGACATACTACGCCAGTCCAGGTCCACATGCCTAAAGACT
>JBBMKA010034745.1:0-23356 GCA_037833695.1 Sechiopsis laciniata
AATATAAATTTACAAGTTTCAATAATTTTTTTTAGGGAAAAAAAACACATTACTAAGAATATCTCCAAACTTTTTTAGGTTTGAGGTTTAATTTCATTTTGGTGCTAGGTTTAAAAAATGAACATTTTTTTCTCTTACATTTCAATAATACTCATTTTTTGTCCATATGTTTTAAAATTGAACGCTTAGTCTATTTTTTTAGTATATTTTTACATTTATATTTTTTCAAAATAAATTCACTTCATCAGTAAAATAATCGATTTAACAATATATTAAAATTTAAAATTTGTCTAGTCAACACTAAACTAACAATTTTGTTATCTCAATAACTAAAATTGAATATAAAATTCATGAATTAATTTATTTAATTTTGAAACATGCGTGCTAAATATAAATTATACCCCATATTATTTGTGAGCATAGTGTCCCTTCATAGGGTTTGTTGGTCTTTCTCTCAAATTTGTATTTTTTTTTTAAAAAAAACCTAAGAATAAACATAAATCAACATGTATTTTTAAACCCTAATAACTATGAACCATGGGCATAATCATAAATTAATTAGCATTTATGGTAAAAAAAAAAATTAATATCCGAAAAACAGTAACTCTTTATATATATATTTAACAACCTTAACTCAAATAACTTTAAAACATCCAAAGTTATATAAATTTAAAAATAAGAAATTTTTAAAAAAAGGTTAAAAAATAAAGGTAATTATAATTAATCAACTATACTCCCAAAGAAAAATAACAATGTGATATAACTCTAAAAGGAAAAAAAATAATTGAAGAAAATAATGGTAAAACAGAAAAATAAAAAAGCACAAACGAAATAAGAAGAAAAAAGGCAAGCCTGTTTATATTTAAATAAAGAAATAAACAGAAATGGTTGAAAGAAAAAAAAAAGATTCCAAAAAAATCTCAGTCAGATTTTCTTAGTTTGACCAAGCTGCCACGTCAAAAGTGAAGTGTGTGGCATCTGTTCAACCCATTTTGAGGAAAATTTTAGAATGTGACCCATTTTGATAATAAATTCTAAAAATAGACCCATTTTGACAATTTATCCCTCTAGCGACCAAATTTAGACGAAAAAATTTATTTGATTAAAAGGATAGAGCTATTTTCTTTATCCTCTCTTTTCAATCTTTAAAAAAGTAAATATTTGATGATTAAGGAACTTTTAACTCAGATAATATTCCCTCCATTGATAAATTCATTTGCAATCTGCAGAACAAAACAGCAACAAAAATCTCCGTTCTAATGAAAATCATTAAATTTTTCTTCCCAATCTTCATTTTCCTTCTTCCCTGCATTTCTCAACCCACTTATTACATCCCCGTCGATAACATCGCCGTCGACTGCGGCAGCTCCGCCACCAGAATCTTATCGGACTGCCGGCATTGGACCGGCGATGTTGATACCATATTCTCCCCCTCCGACCAACCAAATGCCGCCGGAAAATCCACGACCAAGTCCTCCCTCGCTAACGCCGTCAACAACCTTCTCTACAGTACCGTCCGCCTCTCCGTCTCTTCCTTCACCTACACTTTTACGGTCACTGCTGGCCCCAAATTCATCCGCCTCCACTTCTTCCCGGAATCTTACGCTGGATTCCCCAGATCCGATGCCTTCTTCTCCGTTCAAGTTGCCCAATTCACTCTCTTGAATAATTTCAGCCCCGCCCACGTTGCCAACAACTCCCGCCTGCTCTTCTTCGCTAGAGAATTCTGTGTCCATGTCGACGGCGAAACCACGAAATTGGATATCACTTTCACCCCATCTCCGAGTTATTATGCCTTCATTAACGGAATCGAAGTTGTCTCCATGCCGGAAAATCTCTACTACTCTGTTCAGGAACAGGGGAAGCCGGCGATGATTGAAAAAAACATTGCCCTCGAACTTTATCATCGGCAAAACCTGGGTGGCTTAAATATTGAACCAAACAAAGATTCTGGCATGTACCGAACTTGGACCGGGACTAACGAATTTGTAAGTACTAAGAGAATCATCATCAAAAACGACTCTGCTTCTATAAACTACTCTGCTTCCACTCCGAACTTCATGGCCACTGATTCAGTTTATCAGTCCGCCTTAATCTTGGGTTTGAATAAAACGTACAACTCATTACGCAATTTAACGACTGTATTGCCCGTTGATTTCGGGTTCAATTATCTAGTGAGGCTCCATTTTTGTCAGATTCAGACATATCTATTCCAATACAAACAGAGGCATTTCACGGTGTTCATGAATGGCCGCAAAGTCGACGACATTGTTATCGATTCCGTCAATACTCCAATGTACAAGGACTATAATGTATTGATGGCAAATGGGAATTTTTCATTTATCTTTGTCGATTTACACCCATTACAGAGTGAGAGCTATGATGTAATTCTGAACGGAATCGAAGTGTTCAAACAGAGCGATGGCACTAATATCGCAGAACCCAAACTATTGGGGTCAATGGATCAGCCGGTTTTGAAAGCTGAATCATTAGCCAAAAACTCTAAAGAAGCTGTGATGATCACTTGCGGCGGCGTGGGTTTTGCCATCTTGTTATCTCTCGTCGTATTAGTGGTCGTATGGAAACAGAGTAAGAAGAAAAAGAAGAAGAAGAAGAAGAAAAAGAAAACAGAGGGTTCTCTGCTGTCGGATAGAGGGTGCCAGATTTTTACATTCGAGGAGATTTTAGAAGCGACGGATTATTTCAGTAAGGAGAGAGAGATCGGCGTCGGAGGATTCGGCGTCGTTTACAAAGGAATTTTCGAGGACGAAGATGATCTAACCGTGGCAATCAAACGGCTGAACCCAGATTCGAAACAAGGCGAACAAGAATTCAAAACAGAGATCAAGTTTTTATCGGAGCTCTGCCACGTTAACCTCGTATCCCTCATTGGATACTGCATGGAAGGCAAAGAAATGCTGTTAGTTTACGAATTCATGCCAAACGGAACATTCAATGACCATCTCTACGACACCCCAAATCCTTCCCTTCCATGGAAGAAGCGCCTCGAAATCTGCTACGGGGAGGCGCGTGGACTAAACTACCTCCACACTGGCACCGATCGACCCATCATCCACCGCGATGTGAAGACGTCGAATATCCTTCTCGACGAAAATTGGGCCCCGAGAGTTTCGGATTTCGGGATGTCGAAATTGGGGCAGAGCAACACGGCGGTGAGCACATTGGTGAAAGGAACTTGGGGGTATTTGGACCCGGAATATCACCGCCGTCTTAAGGTGACGGAAAAATCCGATGTGTACTCATTCGGGGTCGTCTTGTTCGAAGTGCTCTGTGGGAGAAAGCCGCTGGACCGGCTCGCCGACAAGGAGAAGTTAAATCTCACGATGTGGGCCAACAAGTGCTTAGAGAAGGGGATTGTTTATGAAATTATTGATCCGAATTTGAAAGGGAAGATTTTGGGGGATTGTTTGAAGCAGTACTTGAAGCTGGCGGTGGCCTGTGTCAACCATCTGTCAAAACACCGGCCGACAATGGCGGTAGTGGAGAAGAAGTTAAGGTTCATATTACATTTGCAGGAGGAGGCAGATGGGAATTGCCCCGACAACGAGTTGAGTTATTCGGAGGAGTCATTTTCTCCGATCAAATCGACGGTGGGATCTCTCCGGAGCGAGTCGTATAAAAACCACATCGCCACCATGCTTAGCGGCTCTGATTTCACAGCGTCGTCATTAATGAATGAAGATGGGTTCAGTGAACAGAGCACTAGTTCTGGCCTTCATTCTCACATTGTTTAATCCGTTATTATTAGAGTGTTATACTAGATTAGGATTGATGTAGTATTATTAACGTTAATGTAAGTGCCCAATGAATTTTAGGTCAAGGTAGTTTACTATATATATATGTGTATGGTTTAAGATTGAAGTGTGATATCTTTTTCTCTCAACCTTCATCTTTTTATGGATGGCTTCCTCTCAACTCTTCTCGATCGACATTCTGTAATTTGCACTCTCCTTAATAAAATGTTCTCTCCTCTACTCGTGTATGCCTCGTTAGTGAACCACGTAAATTCTGTATTTTTTTTCTCACGTTCTTTTACAATTTTCTCTTTGATTGTTGTTGCTGTTTTCATAACATCTATCTATACAGAGATGTACTTTAAAGTGCCTACACTCTCAGAAGAAGAATGGTTCAAAACACAGAGAGCATGAAGAAAATTAAAACAACGGTATATGATAAAGAACACTGTAAATAAAAGAGAAACAAAACTAATATTGCAGTATCTATTTGATATGTACTTAACTGAAACAATTATTACTATTTACAGTCAAGAGACTAACAGATTCTTTCGTTCAGGACCAAAAAAGGGAAGATGACAACTCAAAACTACTACAAGTTGTAATTCATTTTTTGCAATAATCCAAACTCAACGCACAAATGAAGGTAATTACCATGTGTTGCCCACCATATAGCACCATAAAGCGCACTAGATGAAGAGAAAGTCATAACAGACATCCCAAAACCTTTATACAATCCCCGAATTCCACCGACTTTATCAGTTTACGAGCAACATCTAATCTAAATATCTTTTTTTTTTAAACAAGGGTAACCACGCCCGTCTCTAGGCCAAGCAACGGTGGCATCGAAGGAATAATGTTACAGGTGAGTATTGAACCCGTGACCTTGAGGGGAGTATACTTTCAAAGCCTAAGTCTTCAACCACTGCACCACTCCTTGGGGACATTTAATCTGAATATCCTTGAACCACGAGCTTTTGACTAATCTGAGTGGCATGAATATTTAAGCTTTTAAGTGAACAATAGATAAACAACAACACAGTTTTAACAAAAACGAAATCAAGCCTGCATACCACATCCATTGGAAGAAAAACAGCTTGAGAAAAAAGTGATACAGTCAAGCCAGCCAATCCATTTGCTTTTGCTTTATCAAGCCTGCTAGGGGGATTGATAAATAAAGAATCATACAAGGTATTACAACATTTTAGTCTCAACATGTTCAGAAGTAACATACTTCTTTATTTGTAAAACATAAAATTCTGCTAAGTGTCCATCCATATAGCATTTAGGCCAAAATAGTATATGTAATTATTATAATGCACTGGATATCATGGGGCAGACAGAGAAAGAAGGTAACAAATATTCAGAACCGAGATACTAACAATCTCAATTTTCAAGCATGCCAAGTCAGTCTATCTATTTGTTTAATCACGTTAAATTACCAACCAACCGAAAGCTTAAGCCAATGGGTTAATTATATCAACCAACACATTCACTTACTTTTGGGCTTGAAAATTTGAAAATATCCAATAAGTGAAAATCAATATTAATTGGGAATGAAACAACTTGACATGAGTATTAACACTAGACTTGATACCATGTTGAATGATGTTAAATCGTCAATCAAGCCAAAAGCTTAAATTGATAGGTTTTCACTAAAGTTCTTATCTCCCCTCCAAACGATGGCGGGCAAAGCACTCTAAATGACCGGGGGCCCTGGGCAGTATCTGATACGGTTCATTAGTTACGGGTTAGTTAGGGTAGTTAGTTGGTTAGCTCTTAAAGGACTATATAAGTGTAATACTACTCATTAATCAATACAACTTACATCTTTGAAAAATTGACTCAATTGATTGAGAAGGGGACCTTGTGATAGAACTAGATTCTATCAGTATCTCGAACAACTACGTGCAAAATCAAAGGGACTAGTTATTGTGCTCACACTCTTTAGAGTTAATAATGCGATAATGCACTCAAATGGAAGAGGATCCCAAAAGAAAACACACCATCCTAAAGGGAATGTACAAAGCGTACATCCCTTGCGGAAGGAACTTACCCGACAAGGAATTTTGCTACCTTAGGACCCTTATAGTGGCATCCCCTTAACTAAAGAAGATGGAAAGTTCGACCTTAAATCCTCCTAAATTTCAATGAGTATCTAGAAGCTCAAACCATCCAAAATTTAAAGTTCTACCTTAAAATCTGATGGATCTCTCTTTCTCACACATACATTCAACTCCATACAGATACAAATTTCCATCATCCCTCCATATTTGTTCACTTTAATAGCATCAAGAACCAAAATAGAAAAAACAAGGCCAGATTGGTCAAGTAATAGTAGTGCGAGTCAGAAATCTTTATCATTCAAACGCAATAGAAGAGACAAGTAACCAAATCAAAGCAAGAAAATAATACCTAAATGCAAGAGATTCATGAAATGGAATGAACGTACTTAGTTAATCTCGGTTTGACGAAATGACTGAAATCGTACTGTTCGCATTCATGGCTAGGCTACCTTTTTATGATCTGAATCGAACAAACAAAGTTGGGGAAGCAGCGCACAATACAGAATTCAAGAACTCATTGATGATTACAAAAAGGGAAATGGGTCGATGAGTTCTTCAGATTTCGCACACCATTTCTTTCGAATTGATTGCTTGAAGAGAAAACAATGGAGTGAGTGGGAAAATGGTAGTGTAGAAGTATAGTGCTAGCCAAATACACTATGATGCATAATACATTAAATTAAGATTAATCAAAATTAAAGTCATGTAACATACACTTTCAAAAAAATAATAATAATAAATCATGTAACATACCTTGTAAGTTGGATCCCCACTTTTATATCCAACGATCGATTTTTCCATTGAACAAAGTACCATCGAGCTTTTCGAAACTCGAGAATTTTACTTTCCCATTGAACAAAGATCAAGTTTCTTCTTAATTGTCAATCTAATAGAACAAATTTTTATCATTACTATCTTCTCTAGGCTCACAACTTCTTTGTTCTACACCAAATAACACTAGTGACATGATAAAATTAGGGCATAATTCTAATACCAATTGATAAAAACGACAATCTTAGATTAATCTACACAAGTACACATTAGTTATGATATTATCATTTTAGGCCTAACCTCCATAGCTTTATTTTTTATTTTACCCTTTTTTTTTTGTTTTTTTTTTTTTTTTATAGCAATGGAAATGGTTATCAGTTTTTTTAGAATAAGATACCTAATTAATATGTAAGGAGCATGCTATTTTCTTTATCTAATCAACAATGCTAGACAATTTTGGTTGTGTTCCAATGATTATGATTATTTTAGAAGAGGATCTTAAGGAATTAGAAGGTGATAAATTCAATTCAAGATAACTACTTACCTAATAATTAATTTCTTACAAATTTCTTTGTCATCTAAATGTTGTAGAGTCAGACAGTATGTCACGTGACATTAATCGAGATGTGCACAAGGACAATCATGAATAAATAAATAAAAAAATAAAAAAAATAAAATAAAAAAAAAAAATATATATATATATATATATATATATATATCAGGGATGTTCTCACTTGCAAGGTATGTTACATGACTTTAATTTGTAACTCTTGAAGTGCTTCTAAACTATTTGCCAACTTTGATATAATAGGGAAATTTGGGCACATTTTTTCCGGTGAATCCAACAATATACAAGAATAAAAGTTTGAAATTGCTATCTTTTGGTCAAGATTTTAACAACTAAATTAGTTTCATGTTCTCTTCGCTAACAATTTAATATAAAAGTTCGTATGGTGATGCTAGAAATGTGGAATACATTTTTTTTGTTTAGATATATTTTTTAGTGTCACTGGATAACTTTTTAAAAAAATTATAAAATTTTAGCCCTTTTAGTCAGATTAGAAGAGAAATGGTCGTGAGACAATACAATTTTTTTAATACTTAATTAATTGGGTCAACTCAAGCAACAAATTTGGAAAAACTGGTGAAAGTATAAATATGACCTCTCCATATCTTAATCAATATACTAAATCATATATCTTTGGTTTACAATAAAGTGTGACCTTTTCACATTTGAATAACTTAAATCTATATTATTAATTTGCATAACAATTTTGAAAGGGTCATGCTCTTTCTTTCCATTTCTGTTTGTTATGTCATTGAATACGACCATTCCATACAATAAAACAATATGTAGGTTTTAATTAGTAAAGATTCAAACCATTCTTATCTATATTGATGGTGACGATTTTTTTTTTTTTTTTTTTTTTTTTGGATTTAGAAAAATATAAGTAAAGAAAATTTAAATTTGTGGCTACCATTGTAGGTAAGGAGGGCTTGAGTCCCAACCCAAGTATTTCTCTATACAATATAGAATAATAAAACGAAAATTCAGTAGAATAATAATACACACCACTTTACATCCTCAAGAGAAAAGATAAAACTATGAAATAAAGTTTCATGTTGATATATGAAATATTGAAATTTATATGTAAGAAAAAGTGGGTGTGAAAGTTGGGAGAATAATTCTTCACTTAATGCCAATTCCAACTAACATAAATAAATTTATATGTTCACACCATCCAATTAGAAAGAGTAGTCATGGTAATAATCCCACCTGTCAGTTGTCACACATTAATATGCCCAACAAATACACACCAACCTAACATTTTCTGCATTAATAATTCTTATCTCTCTCTCTATTCATCAAAATGGAGAAATCACATTATTTACAGAAGAAATTACTTGCAACAATTCTCTTAATTTCTTTGCTCATTTTCTCATTACTCCTTCTTGTAGCAGCAGATCAAACCTGCTCCAATGGACTCTGCAAGGTTTTTTTTTTTTTTTTTTTTCCTTTCTTGATATGAATTAATGTTTTTTATTTTGGATTTCCTTTGTGTTCAATGTTGTATTTTTTTTAAGGTTGGGGATGAGTGTTCTTCAAATGGAGATTGTGGAGATGGATTGCATTGTTTTTCTTGCAGTCCAAGCTTTGTTGACTCAACTAGATGTGTTAGATCTATTTACACAGATCAGTTCAAGCTTTTGGTATGCAATTTTCTCTCTTGCGTTTCCATTTTCTCTGTTGTCTCATTTTTAGGGCTAAACATCATGTACTTTTAAATGTTCAACTTTAATTCATTTTTAATAAATGCACTGACTTTTTAATTATTAAATCATACTTTATATCAATTGAGCTATGTTTTTGTTGGTATGTCAAATTTTAGTTCAAGTACTTTCAATACATCTTAGTTTAGTCATTGTGATTAAAAAATTAAAAAAAAAAAGACATCCAAATGTTTAGCTAGGGTTAAACTCTATGTCTTGAGATTAGATAAGTTAAGATGCTTAAACTGACTCCAACATTCACGATATTAAAAAGATAAAAATAAAGAGCACAATGAAACATTTATTGCTTTTGTTATGTATATATATATATTTTAAAATAATTATAATAATATAATGTATGTGTTTTGATGCAGAACAATTCATTGGCATTCAACAAATATGCATATTTAACAACCCACAATTCATTTGCCATTGAAGGACAGCCCTCTCGCACGGGAGTTCCACGTGTTACCTTTAACAACCAAGAGGACACAATCTCCCAACAGCTTCATGTACACTATTTTTACCATTCTAATTTCTTTCTTTCTTTTAATTTTTTTATTAAATTTCAAATTTAATCTTTCATATGGTTTAAAGTTATAATCCAATACCCTATGATTTGATTAAACAAAAGAAGTTATGATTCATAATTACTGGTGTGGTAAGTGCATGATAGATTCGTTATGCACTCTTTTGTATTTTGTTTGACACTATTGATTAAATAGAAAATGAGTTAAAAATTGATAATTCGATTTTTATCCATGTCACATTGAAAAGATCATCGCATTAATATATGAATATCTAATCGTAACATACTTAATATGTAGTGACTACTAACGAAGATAGACTAACCATTTTGATCAAATTCTAATTTTATTGCATATGAATATGATGTTATTTTCTAATTAAACTCACATTTCAGGATGGAGTTAGGGCATTTATGTTAGATACCTATGATTTTCTTGGAGATGTTTGGCTCTGTCATTCCTTTGGAGGAAAATGCTACAACTACACTGCATTTGTATGTTAATATTTACATCCTTCTTCCCCACCCCTTTTAAACCAAAATTTACTTTTCTTGTGTGACAAAAATAACTATTTGCATTAATATTTTCTTTCTTATTTAAGTTCTCTATCAATTGTTATAGGAACCAGCACTAGACACATTGAAGGTAATAGAGGCCTTTTTAGCAGCAAACACTAAAGAGATTGTCACACTCATCTTAGAAGACTATGTTCAATCTCCCAATGGATTGACCAAGGTATTCACCAACTCCGGGCTGAAGAAGTTCTGGCTTCCGATCACAAACATGCCGAAGAATGGTGAGGATTGGCCCCGAGTCAGCGACATGGTGGCAAACAATCAAAGGTTGCTTGTCTTCACATCGAATAGAACGAAGGAGGCAACCGAAGGAATAGCATATCAATGGAATTACATGGTTGAAAATCAGTGTAAGTTCGTTGTAGATATAAAGGCTAGCGAACGCATTGTAGCAGTCATATTGAATAATTTATTTTGTAGATGGGAATGATGGAATGCAAGAAGGGAGTTGTCCAAACAGGGGAGAATCATCAGCACTTGATGACAAGAGAAAATCATTGATTTTGGTCAACTATTTTCCCACAGTTCCATTCAAAAGACAATCATGTGAGCATAATTCTCAGGATTTGGTTGCCATGCTTCAAACTTGTCATGGGGCAGCTGGTAACAGATGGGCTAACTTTGTAGCTCTTGATTTCTACAAGGTTTGTGTTTTTTTTTACGACCGGATTCTAACCCTTTACTGCTTGGTCATTGAATATATACTAATACCGTTCAATTATTATTTTTGTTGGTAAATTTGTGTTTTTGTCTTCAAAATTAAGTTTATAAGTGAATTTCTTGATAACCAAATGTAGGAAGTCTGTAAGAATAGTTGATATATGCATAAATTAACTTACACATTCACGAACAAAACATAATTATTATTTTTTAATTGAAAATATATATATGCAGAGGAGTGATGGAGGAGGAGCATTTGAAGCTTTGGATACTTTGAATGGGGAGCTCTTGTGTGCATCAAATGACATTCATTCATGTGTGGGATAGAACCTCAACAATCATTATTTCAAATTTGTATCTATCATTTTATGTCTTTTGCTTTTGGAATATTCAAAACATAGTTATACAACAGGATTTAATTTATGTTAATTATTCCCTATAGTTTTTAGTGTAGTAATCATTTATAAATCTTCTTAATAATGTTTTTTTTCGCTCTCTATTTTCATATTTTGTATAATAACATTTTATACGTAGCTAACAAAGATAGGGATGCTTTATTATAATTATTATTATTAAAAATGTATCGAGACAAAATTGGCAATAGTAAATATCTAAAAGAAGATGGTTGTAATTCCTCTATCTTGTATGTACCTTACGTATATGATCAATTGAAAGTATCATTTCTCCAAAATAGTATCTAAAACAAGTTTATTCATTTGTCTCAAATCCAATTTTTTATGCATGTACACTATTTTTTTTATTCTTTTTTTTAATTAACATCAAAAGTTAACTACGGTATTTCAAATAATAGGATCAAATAGTTGTATCGTAAAAATATTTGTGATAGTTTTACTTCGTGTAAACGAATATCAATGGCCTGATCATGTGGGCCAATTTTAGCCAGTTTATACTTCATATCAAGCCAATTTTAGCCCATTTATATTTTGGGTCGTTTCAAAAATAAATAAAACATTTGGGCCTTTAGCCTTCATACACCTCATCCATAGTTTTTTTTTTTTTTTTTTTTTTTTTAAAAAAATTAATGAATTATAATGAATAGACCATTTTAATAAAATAATTATAAATGTAATCAAATTTTAAAATATTTACCTTTATAGTCATTAGAGCAATACTTATCTAGGGTGATTAAATATACTTATATAGGGTGATTAAATATGTGGGTGAAAATACTTACCCACCCTTAAAACCACATTTTTACTTTTTTATATTTTTTTTCTTTACTTTAATATTTTTCTCTCCATCAATTAAAGTCAATTTTTCTTTTTTAAAGTAATAACACGTGGTTCTAAGATAAGTAAGTATTTTGGAAATACTTACCCACCTTTAAAACCACATGTTTTTACTTTTTTGTAGTTTTTTCTCTACTTTAACATTTATCTCTTGATCAACCAAAACCAATTTTTAAGAAAAAAAATAATAACACGTGGTTCTAAGGTGAGTAAGTATTTCCAAAATACTTATCTACCTTTAAGTAAGTATTACTCTAATTATTAATACGTTTCAATAGTGCATTATTATTAATACTCATTAATACAATATTATTTATTATTAATGCATATGATTATATAGTTGCTATATATATATATAATTTTTTTTTTTTTTTTTTTTTTTACTTTTAATCATTAAATAAGTTATTTAGAGAGAGAGAGAGAGAAAAAACTTATTGAATGATTAAGAGTAAAAAACTAAAGAAGAAAAAATAAGTAATTTTGTGTGCTTCACTGATTATTTTATTCTAAATCACTACCTTCCAAATTATTTGCCCTTTTTAACAATAAGTTTGGAAACTACCCCTATTTTGAAGTTTCTTTTTGAAACTACCCTCCTCGGCTAAATTACCTGGCAATGGTTACCAAACTCTCTGATCTGCATTACCACAAATCATTTTTTTTATTATTATTATTTTTTTTTTTTTTTCTTTTTATGGGTGAGTGTGTTCGGATTACTTAAATCTACCAAGATTACTTCTATGAAATAAATATCATGTACAATATTTGATTATAAAAGAAAGGTTTGAAAATTATTTTTTTAAGTAAGTTGATCCTAATTTGAATTCATAATCTTTTAATTTTTAAAATTTTCTTGATAAATATATCAACCCATAACTCCTTAATTAATCATAAGTCATATATCATGCAAGTTTTTTTTGACAATTCAAAATTGTTTTTATTTTTAGAATTCATTGACATATTGAGAATGTCAAACTTATAATCTTCTAATTATAAGTCAAACATTTATACACGTAATATTAAATAACAAATTTAAGTTAGTTTTTTTTTTTTAAATTTTTTTATAAATTATAGACAAGTCTATTAGTTAAACTTTTTCGGTTGTATTTTTATGGTTAATTTTTTTATTTCTTACTCGTCATTTAACTAAATTGATTAATGTAAAGTTGTTGTTTTTTTAGAAATAATAAATTTAAATCTTCCTCTACTTATTCAAAAGGTAGATGACTTAATGGTTTCATTGTTTGAAAGTAATTCAATTCAATACCATGGTCATAAATTCGATCTTGAAAATCGATATTTAATTTTCATTTATTTAAGTTTCCTAAATTGCACCTTAATAACTATTCTTACAAGAAATAATATCTTGTGACCTTATAACATTTTGAATATAAAAAAAAAATTGTAAATAACTGGTTACCATAAAATTGAACTCATATCTTTTTGTTGGTTTTTCTTTTTAGGTCCTTTTTTATCATTAGGGTACCCTAAATAAGATCAAACGGATAGATGAAAAGCTTGATATAGTTACTCTTTTGTTATATAGTATTTTGTTTATAAAAATATACATAATCAACATTGTTTTAGGAGTACTTCAGAGATCTAGCCATGATGTTCTTAAAATGAAAATGAAAACTATCTTTAGAAAATCGAAATTTTTCTTTCTCATTATTTTAAATTTGGGCACACTAAAACATAATTAGAGTCTTGCTGATGTCACACCTAATTAACAATTTAATACAACTTCCAAAATGATTAGAAATTCAAGAAGAAAAACAAAAAACATTTAGTCAAAACATGCCTGGGGTTTTCAACCTATAATATAGATTTATGAAGTTAATTCTTTAGTAGATCAATACTCTATTAAACAAATGTACTCTCTCTAAATGCAATTAAATCATAAACTATAAATTAAATAAATTATAAACATTGTCACATCCAAAGTGATCTGTTTAGTGAGAAGCACATGTGAGAGTAGGTAGGTTTAGAGGAATCAACACATGCTAGTAATCTTAAGAACAACGATAATAAACAAGAGAAGAGAAAAGAGAGTTTTTTTTTTTTTTTTAGTAAAAGAAAAGAGATAAAATTAAGGGAAGATAAAAAATTATATAATTAAGATCTCCAATATTTTCTCCAAAAAAAAAAAAAAAAAACTCCAATGTCACTAAAACTACTAATATTTTTCACTAGTAACATGCTTTTAAAGATGTTGCTTTGTTCAAGAAATTTTAATGGGCTCCATGTTGTTGGATGCACCACATATTCTAAGCTCAAATAATTTTTTATATACTTTGAGAGAAAATAAAAAAAATTTAAAAAAAAGCTAAGCGAGATTATTATTTTGTGGTTTACTTAAATTGAGTATGACTTTGTCTTCTTACCTTCTAAAAAAACAAAAACAAAAAAACTTTGTCTTCTTAGTAATTAACAAAAATAACTAAGTAAAATAATAATAATAACAAAGATTGCTTAACTAAAGAATCATATATATACTCACAAATGAGATAACCTTAGAAAGCTTTTTATTTTTTTGTAATGATTTTGTTTCTAATTAAATTTGTCTTACGATTTGTCCTTCTTTTTATTTTTTTAATTACACTCCAAAACAATTGGTTACTATTTGATATATAATATCACTAACTACATATTCTTTTTTACTTCAGAAAGATTTATCTCTTAATTTGACGTTTTATTTGTTTTTTAAATTTATCAATTTTGTAGCTATAATATCTAACCTCACAAAGCAAATTTTCTAAAATTTTGATATCATTTTTTTTTCACTAATAAAAAATCTCCTAAATTTAAATGCCTATTTGATGATGACGGCATTGGTAGTTTCATGTTTTTAAGAATCGTGTATATACTTAACAAGTTTTTTTTTTTTTTTTTTTAATTTTATGTGATCTATAAGTTACTTCACAAAAGATTACTCTAATGGAGATTTTTTTTAATATATGTTTTTAATTTTTAGATACGACCAAAATGCTTTTGCAAAAAAAGAAAAAGTGTTATAATTTTATTTTTTTTCTAACTAAATTATAAAATTGGTTCATAAACGTTTAAGGATATTTGATAGGTTTTTCATTTTTTATTTTATGTTTAATAGATTTCAAAATTTTAAAACAATTTTCAAACTTTCGATTTATTTTTTATTCAATTTTAGACTTTTTAAAGTTTCGATCAAATAGACACAAATCTAAAAGTTTAACAATTAATAATTTAATTTTTTCCTGATATAGAACTTATATGATGCAACTAGAACTTTATTTATTTGGGTATCGAAAGTAAATGTTAATTACTGCATTAAGTTTTCATTTTGGTTAAAAAAAATAATAAAATTTTAATATCACACATATACAACAACCTTAATCATTATTTCTCAAAAAAAAAAAAAAAAAAAAAACCTTAAGAATTAAAGTAGAACCAACTTCAAATTGTTATCAATTCGAAACCTTCAAAGTTTCCATTCATTTAGGCCTCCCACTTTTTCGCTTTTTTTTTTTTTTTTAATTATTTGTTTTGGAAGAAGGCTCCCACTTGTTAGAGTATTGAGATCTCATGCATGATAATACATATGGATCATTTTGGGCCAGAAAGCAAAATTCCAGCACATAAATACACCACTTAAATAATAATAATAAACAAATATCTTTTTCCAAAATAATAATAAACAAGTAAGATAATAATAATAGGAAGAAGAAGATGGAAAGGCATTATATAAAGTGAAAATACCACAAAAAAAGTCAACCCTTCTGTATTTTCACTCACAAAATCATACAAAAAAGAAATATTCAAGTATATAGGATCATTGGAGGAAACAAGATTCTCTAATATCCAATAATTTCTCAAAACTTAAAAACAATTAAATATTTTGCTCAACAACAATAATTTTTCTCTCTTCCTTTTTTTTTTTTTTTTTTTTTTTTTTTTTTTTGATAAAAGATATTATATTGAGAAAAGCATGCAAGAGGCATATGAGATTATAAGAGGGCCTTCCAATTTAAAGCAATAGTAAAAAAGATTTGAAACACCAAAATGCAATATGGATAATAATTTCATCCTACAGAAGAGCAACATTCTTGTCCTTGTGATTGCCATAAAAAAATCCGGGTATTTCTTTCTTTCCAAAGACACCACTATACCACACCAATAAAATTTTCTCTATTCATGTTGTCAAACAATGAATTGTGGAGCTAGCCAATATATCGAGCACCCCAAAATGTTGTCCAAGTATTTTTCATGTAGAAAAAAGAGCTTTTAAGATTGAATTGTAAGGTTAGTTTCGAGATAGATATATACAAGAAGAAAAGAGTATATTTAGGTGCTACCGAAATCGTAAGGAGACGGAGTTTAGGGTACCCGGGCACGAGGGAAGTAACATGCAGATGGAGAAAGGGCATATGATTTTAGATTTGATGTGTTGTAGGGAGAAAGAGAAGGGGAGAGGGAGAGCCCCACAAAAAAGGGAAATATTTGAACCACATTGAGGCCAAGAAGAGAGAAGATCACATGGGTTTTGGTATCCTCTTCTCAACATAAGGTTATACCTAATGTTGGTTCTCTAAATAAAACTCCAAACTGTGGGAATATTTAGAGAGAAAGCAAAACAACAGCAAAGACAACCACTTGGGTTTTGGAGGCATCAAAACAAATGCAAATGTGGGGGACCTTGCACACATGGGGGAGGGATGCTGCTTCACCTCTTGTGGAGCCAAACCTCCTTTTCAAAACTTCTTTCTCCTTGGGAGAATCTTTTTCTTTTTTGAAATCGCCCATTGTTGAGATCAATGATAAACGATTCGTCTATCTAGCTTACTAAAAATTAAATGTCATGCCTATTTTTTACTTGTGTGATGCCTTTTTTAAAGACGCCACTACAAAAGACAAAAGAATAATTCATATCAATTACAAATAGTTTAAAAGGGAAATCCATCTTAACAATAAATTTTAAAAAGAGACCCTTTTAAACAAAATCTCAATTCATCGTGGAAAGTAATTCATCTTTTAACCTTTCACTAGAGAACGATTAGTAAAATTGTTGTGAGAAAGGTGTTAGAGTATTTATATAATAGTTAGATTAGTATAGTTTAATATAATATTAATGTTAGTTATGTTATTATCAATGTTATTGTATAAAGGCTTATTAAGTTAGAATGTCTTTTTATTCATAATTAATTATTAGGTTGTAATGATAGAGTTGCTATAATGTAGCCTCTACTTTCTTCTACCTCTCAATAATATTTTCTCTCTATCTGGCTTTCTTCCTCCTTTCTTCTTGTTGCTCAAATATTAATAAAAGGCAACATATTTTTTATTTGCAAGATTACATTTTTTTCCCCAATTTTTCTAGTAATATTAAGTCTCACATCTTTTCTACACTTTGATATGATATATCTCATCATTATATCTAAATTTGCATGAATTTGTTTTTGAAGAATGGAATATAATAGTTCTTATACCAACAAAGATCTTGCCTTTACTCCATACTTTATCGTACTTCATCATATATAACTCCCTCCACTCAAAAGAATATTTCAAATCTTGTCTTTCCTTTTTTTTCCATGGCATAATCTTTGTGTCTATCTTAGTACAATTTTAACATTTTCATGCAAACTAAAATGTTCTTAGTTTTTTGTCTTGTACTTTGTCCTAATTACACTGGTTGTTGCAATCTAATTATTATCAAAACCCATCACCTTCCAAAGATGGAAATATATGACATGGAATTTAACAAACCAATCAAATGTAGACACATATATTGGTCTCATGTTGTGACAATTTCATATTTCTTTTTTTTTTTTTTTTTTTTTCTAAACAAAGTACGATTAACTCTTTGAAATTAAGAGTACCAAAGGAGAGAGTTTGAAGAGTTGATTAATCAAACAATTTGTTATATTTTCATTTGTGGCTAAACAAATCAAGTAATCATAATTTCCAAGTTGAAACTACCTAAGCCCTAATAATTAACCTATCCCACGTTTTTTTTTTTCTTTTTTGAATAAATTAACCTATCCCACTTAAGATAGGCATGGAAAGTGTATATTTTTGTCATCCCAATTTCCAAATATGTAATTTATTAATTGAAAATATGCATACTGCAATGCAATATTATTTCATTGGAAGGAAAATGACGTGAGATTTAAAAAATATTTGATTAGATGCGGTGTTATATTTTCGACGTAGATATTACCTTATGCCTTTAATTTCAAACTCAAACCAAATATTAAAATGGTTCAATTTTGATATACTATTTAATACAATATATAAAATGTTGAAGATATTCATTTTGTTCCATATTAAAAATAAGAGAAGCCCTCACTACCTTTGTAAAAAAAATTATTTTTTCATTAATCATTGAGCATGTGTAGGGGAGTCCTACATTTTGCTCATGGTGCCACAAAAATTTCATTACTTTTTAATATTTTCATTTATAAAAGAAAATTTTGTGGCACCTAATAATGCAATATAACTAAAATGTAGAATTTCTGTGTAGGGAGAGTTTTACTCTTAATCATTACTTTTAAAATTGAATCTCATTTTATCTGATCTGTTCATATATTTGAGATTTATTATATTTTAGGGAATGAACTTTTAAATATCTAAAATTTAATGTATGTGTAGGTTTAAAAAAAAAGAAACACTAAAATTTAATTTTTATGATAAATTTGAAATTGATGTATATTAAAATTGATGTAAGAGTATTAATATAATTGATAATAAAATATAAATATATTTTGAAAAATTTGTAAAAAATATATAATTTTTTTTATGAAAATCAACAAAAAGCCTATTGTGTGGACTTATTTGTTTTATTTTTATTTTTGATATATTGATTAAAATTTATCATTTAAAAGTTTAAAAATTAAATTAAAAGAATGTAAAGTAACCAAAATTTATATTTTAGTTTAAAAGTAAATAAATAAAATAAAAACAGGCGCACGTGGAGAGAGAAGGCACACGTGCACAATGATCAGTTTTTCATCCAAGTGGCCTCTCAGTTGAAGATTAGGACGTCAAATTTGCTAACAAAAACAAACCGCTAGATCTCACCAAAATTCTCTCCTTTCTTTTTTTTTTCTTTTTTTTTTTACCCTCTTTTTTTTCCTTTTCATTTAAAAAATATATATACTTTTGATATAATACAAAAAAATAATTATGGGTCCAGCAGCTCAATCATGTCTCTATTTTTATCTATATAAATAATAATAATAATAATGAAAAAAAAAATCATATTTCTTTTTCACTTTTCCCCCTTTCTTTGAGTTTTCAAACTTTCTAATTTATTTTTTGGCTCGTTCTTCGAATTCTAGAAATTAGAACATTACTTGATTGAAATGAAAATACTATGTATAGATTTGGAATATTCTTTCTTTTTTTGTGAGAAAAGGTGTTTCAGAATGCAAGAAAAAAAAAAGTAGCAGAACGATATAATTATATTCACATGATTATTAAATCATAAATTGGAAGTTCCACTCTAAATTGTAGTTGAACTCAAATAGAAAAAGTTTCAGATAAAGAAAAAGACAAAGTTAGTTTTTTTTTTTTTTTTCGAAATAAAAAATTAGAAAGACATTCTATAATTTAATAAGTTGAGTAGAATAATGCTCAAATAAATAAAAACATCGTATTTCGTGCATTTTCTATTACCAATTGTAGAAATTCTGCAAACTTGAGTTTGTCGCGTCAAGATTTTTTTTTTTTTTTTTTTTTAATTTTTAATTTCAAGTTAAGATATTATTATGTACCCTTTTCAAAAGAAGTATTATCATGTATATATTTTTAAGTATGTATTCAAATTCAAATTACGTAAATTTAATAGATATTATATACTAGGTTACACTTTCAATCTAGCTATTTTTTTATTTAATCAAAATAATGCTTTAAAATTTTAACGCACTATCAATATAATTTAAACAGTTAACACATCATTGAATTGAAAAAAATAATAATAATAATAAAAAAACATATACACTTATATTTTTTAACTGGTGTTACTTTCAAGACTCCCATATATGTTATAAATTCTATTTATGACATGCACAGATAACTTAATATGCTAGGAGTTTCCTTACAATATTTTGAAATGGTAAAGATTTTTTTTTTTTTTTTTTTTTTTTTTTAGTACAAGAAATGGTAAAGATGATTTACCATTCAAATGTACTCTTAATTGGTTTATTAATATTGTCAAAAGTAAATTGGTTTATTAATAATTAAAATCTAAAATATCTCAAGATTGCAAAAGTAATTAAAGTGGTGTATTATTGCTCTAATAGCCTAGCCAGACATGCATCAAACCGTCCTACTCTAATTATATTAAAATTTACGGATATCCAAATATATTTCCAACCTTCATATATTAAAATTAATCTTCAAATATATTTCAACCTTTGACTTTTGGCTTTAGCCTTTGAAAATTTTAATAATACCTTGTGGCTTAAGACATATTTTAAAAGAAGCCCTAAATTTCCTTAATTTATGCTACTTTATTTCTTTTCCCCCTTGAATGAGGAACATTATACTAATTTCTTAATTAGAAGGGTGTAACATGGGTTAGTTCACTTTTTTCTTTATTGACTAACAAATTCATCATAAGAAAGGTTAGAAACATCATTGATTGTAATTTAATTTAATTTAAGTTCACGATCACAAGTACTTTTTACGTAAGATTGTAGGATTTATTAATAATTTCTTATGATGACTATTTATTAAATTTTATAAACATGTATCGATCAAATTTTAATTTTTTTAAAAAAAAAAAGACCTAAATTTTAAATATATTTATTTAATAATATTTAAATAATTTGATTATGCAATTTTTTATTATTAAATTATACATTATGATATTAAATTTTATTAAATTGTAACTTGATATTAAATTTTATTAAATTGTAACTTAACCACATAATTTATAATTTTATCCGACTACGAAATGGGCGAAGACAAATGTAGTCTTACAAAAGAATCTTAACTGGAATACGAAATGGACTAAACAAAGACGGAAATTGAGAAGAAAAAAAAGTTTTGATTAAAAAAAAAACATAATTAATTAAAATATGATATTATATGAGAGAGAATTCTCTGTACACACGTGTGCATGTGCATTTGATAGAGAAAGAAAGAAAAAGAAAGTGACCGAAAGTTTTTGGAAATGAACGATATTGATTATGACAAATTTTGAGTGTTTAGAAGGATTTTGGTATCCATAAAATATTGTTTAAATTAAGAAGTTATGAGTAATTAGGGTTAAAAAATTTATTTGAATAAAAGAGTTAAGAATGATTCCGTTGAAAAAAAAAATCTTATTTAAATTGAAAAATATGATTAGTTGCAGTAAAATTTTTCATTTAAATAAAATTATTACCTTTTTTTTTTAATGAATTGAAATATTTACTTAAAGTAAATTTGATATTGTTTAGAAGAAATTTATGAGAATTTATGGATGTTTTATAAAACTTTTAAATTATGAAAAATTATATTGGATGAGTTCTTCTTACAAATAATTATAAATATAAACAAATTTTAAAGTATTTGAATTCATGGTCAATAATATATTTTAATAGTATATTATAAATATTCGTTAATATCAATATATTATATTATAATATTCATTAATACAAATATTATAAAAAAAATTACGAAAATAATCATTAATATTAGTAATTTTTTCTCTTTTTAGAATCATTAATATTATTAATTACATTTATTAAAAAAAATATTAAAATTGTTACATTTATAATTATTTTTTATATTTAACTGGTCTCTTAAGTTTTCATCAAATATGAATTTGGACCAGACTTTATAAAATTTTATATATATCTAAATGTTATATGGTCAGACGATACATCAAAATGCATATAAAAAATAATAATGGAAAGTGGGGATAGGAGAGAGGGTAATAAAAGCATAAAAGAACAAAAAATAAACACTCGTGCAACTGGTTGTTCGAATCTGCATCACTAATTGTTTTACCCTTTTTTTACTGTCACTTTTATTTATTTTTGTATTTTTGTATTTATTAATTAAAATGTTTGAAGTTTGTAATTCAATTTCATAACTTCATGGTATCACATCATCGTCTTAGTTGAGGTTGAACTCTCGTTAACTTTCCATCACTTTATATATAGTCATTGAAATTAATTGTTGAGGTTTAATTAGAGAGAGAAAATGGTTTTACCCCATTTGATACACATTTCTTATTCGTTTCCTTCGCCCATTTCTCGATTCTTTCTTCCGCCATTACGCCTCCAACTTGGCGACACGGCTAGTGCATTTTCGACTATCGTTGGCGCACATTCCGGCCTTCATCATCAAGATTCCGGCATCTTTAAGGTGGTTCTTGATTTGAGTTTTATTCTTGGAAGCTTTTCTTGGAAGATCTCATTGAACATTCCTAAGACCTTCCCTTTTATTTGTTATGTTCTTAGACTTGCAAATTCAACAATAACAATTATGTAATAATAGCTTTTTCTTTTTTTCTCTCTATTGTTCATGCTTCTCTAATGAATGAAAGTTTATAGGCAAATTATAAGACCACATTTAGAATGATAAAAGTTTATATCTATACTGTTCGTAGTACTTTTTTTTTTTTTAACTCATCTCTCATATTTTATTTTTCGTTTAGTTGAATGATTATATAATGATAGTTAAGAGTTCAACTTCATTTTTTATTAGAGTGCCGAATATATATTCATTCAAGTTTTATATTCTAATATTATATTAAAAAATATGAAATTTTATCTCAAAATTAATTCAAAATAAATTAAGTAACTTTTCTATCTTATAAATAGGATGAGATAGTTAGAGCAAAATTTCAATGACATTTTATATGATCTTTATATCAAATTAACTTTTATGAAATTTTTTTTTTATAAATATTTAATGATATAAAAGCATTAGTCAATCCAAACATAATTCACCAAAATATATATATATATCAATCATATAAGGTGTGTGACATTAGTAAGAGAGCTTTATGTGCAAGTTCCGTGCACTTCCTCTTCTATCATTCATCCATCTCTATCACCCTTCTTTTATTTTATTTTTTTCTTTTTCATTTTTAATATACATTATTATTTTTCTCTTTTTTTCAAATTTTCATTTTGAGTAACTTATCCACACATCATATCATGTCGGCAAAGCCCCCTCTCAATCATATTACATAGTACATAATATTTCTACCCAATTCAATCTACCTTTTTATTTTCTATTTTCTTTTTCTTTTCTTTTCTTTTTTTTTTTTTCATTTTTCATAACAGTGGGAATTAAATAATATTCGATTTGTCACCCTATTTATATGTTCGATCCTATATTATGTTTTGTATCTCTACTATTTAAAACAAAAAATTGATCCACAAGTTATTATATAATATTTGCTAAGTTCATCCGTAGCTCTCTCTAAATACCAACTTAATATTTTTATGACATATTTATACCATTTCCATTGTCTAAGTACATGTTTATCACGTCATTTATATATAT
>JBBMKA010034756.1:0-23352 GCA_037833695.1 Sechiopsis laciniata
ATATTAGAAAATTTTAAGGAAAATTTATAGTCAATATTTATAAAAATATTTAATAAAAATATAAGGTTTAGATAAACGAGCACGTAAGTTTATGTAACCACCGTTTATAATAAACGGTGGGGTAAACACGGGTTGAGTTATTATAACCAACCCGGTCGTTTACATAAACGGTGCCCCAAACATGCCCTTATTTATGGACTATATTGATATTGTTGAGCTTTTGTTGGCTCAACTATAAGTTAACTAATATAATTGTATAGTTTTTTTTTTTTTTTTTGTTTTAAGGTACTATAGTTGTATACAATAGAATTTGATCGATTATTTTTTTCTCTTTCAAAATAAATTAAAAAAAATAAAAAGAAGAAAAAGAAATGCTCTCAAATTTCAAAGATTTAATTTAATTCGTAGGGTCATGACTTCTACTACACCACCAAAACATTTGTAATACTCTTGAGAAAGACTTTGACCATTAACATCGTAAATAGCTTTGCAATATATTCCAAATATTTGTGACCATGACTTTGGTCTTTGAATGTTTGTTATGATATATATATTTTCCAATAATTATTGAGTTTTAGAAAAACAATAAAAATCGATATTTATCTCTTATATTATTTGAGAGCAATGGTGTCCTCGGTAGAATTTGTTAGTCATATCAATACATATATACTCAAAAAGATGAAGAAAAAACAATAATTAATGAGTTAACGAGTGAGTAGAAGGAATTAAGCATTAATTTCTCTATTAATTATTTTATCTAGTTATTTTTAATTACTCAAATGATTGGTAGCCCAGTAATTTCATTGTTCAGTGATATTCCAGTTCAAAATCATAGTCACGGGTTTGATCCTGAAAATTGGTATTTCACGATAAGTGACAATTATTAATTTTCATAATCAAATTTGTTACTGTAGAATTGAATAAGATTACAACTAATTAACTAAGTTAACATGCTACCTATCTTTTCGATAGAATTTTAATTTTTTAATGTAACAAATATTCTACCTTTATGGTTAATTTGAAAATGCCAACAAAGTTCTAATATCAATAGATTTTTAATAATAATTATGACCTTACTCCTTCGATGTCTTTGGTGTCTGGCTTAAGGACGGGTGTGGTTACCTTATTTCAAAAAAATATATATATATCTTTTTTAATTTAGTAATAATTATGTTGGTAACAATTAACACATAACAGAAACACACATAGGTATTCATATTTCACATTACCACGAGTATACATATAACTTATACATTAATTTCAAAACTAATTTCTCAAATTTAATCAATATCACAAAAATAAATTTACATTACATTCTTATTTTTTATACAAAAAAAGCACAGATTTATTAATCTTCAAAGGGGGAAATGTAGCTAATTGAATTTGTTGCTTATTGAGCTCAAGAATGTGAAATACTTGTGCCTCCATGATCTACTAATTAATAATGGACCTCAAATTCCCCAAAATCCAACCACAAAACCAATTGTTACACTAAAATAAAACCACTTATCCATGTAATTTTCATCACCTTCTTCCAATTTTGCTTCTCCATCTTCTTCATTTGATGCCTTCTCTTCCCTTTGGCAACTATTGTGAGTGGTTGTTCACATAACTCATTGCCAATGAAACTTGATTGATCTAAGCCTTGGAGTTATGTACTACTTGAAATTTGACCAGACAAGTTCAAGTGACTTAAGAATGTGATCAACTTTGAAATGAAAAATCAAGAGATTCCATGTTTGTCATTCTTCCAATTTGTTGCGGAATACTTCCGTATAGATTGTTTCTCGAAAGATTCTAAGAAATCAATCCAAAAAGATTGGTGACTTCGTGAGGAATTTTTCTTGATATGTTGTTGTCTGAAAGTTCCATGCTTGTCATAAGGCTCATAATTGTATTGTATTGGAACTCTTCTCCTTTAGTTACCACTTATGCATCGTCTATAAACTCAATACTCGTTAACGATGGCAGTAAAATTGCTGAACAAAGTGGTATAGAGCCAATCAAGTTGTTGTTCTCAATGTCTAGGAATTGGAGAGATAAAGATGACAAAGATCATATGGAAACAAACAACTCAATTGGTTTGATTGGAGTTCAAAAACCATGAACCATGTTGAAATGTTTCTTTCAAATGCATTTAGACTCAAATCCAAAATTTTTAACTCAAAGCAATTTTCAAGAGAACGTGGCACTTTTCCAAAAAGATTATTGTTATTGATATTTGCTGTCTTTTGTAACGCTTATGTGTTATGTAAAGTTTGTTTGCGTGTTTTTTTTTTTTTGTTTTTATTGAACTCAATAATAATTGAGGATAAGAAATTTAAACCTTTGACTTAATCATGATTCATGAGTACGTTCATTACTTTACATGAATTTTGTTTTCATTGGCTTTATTTCCTTTCTTTAACTTTATATTTTACGTCATTCATGAATTGATCTAAACTGTCAATGTAAAGTATATAAAATTTGAGAGTGTGATTAGATTTTTTTTTTGAATTCTACAACAATGGAAGGTAGAGGATTATTCTCATCAAGTCACTTATTTAATGTCTAGCTTCCCAACAGGTAGATGGTTCCTTTTCCCCACTATCAGCAAGCCATTTAGGATCATTCACAATTTTTGGCAATGCTATGTAGGCAGAAGAGTTGTTACTGGATGAACCAGCCTCATTTGTGGTAGTACCAGCATAAGGATTATTGAAAGACTCATATAGCAATAAGGTAATGTATGTCCATCTTTGTTACAGAGATAGCAATGGCGAGTGGTTCGACCACCTCGCCCTCACCGACGACCCCGAAAACCTCCTCAGCCATTCAGATTTCCAGTTTGGTGATTCTGGTTGCTGAAACCATTCCCACTGAAGCCGTTTCCATATATGTTCTGATGATCCGCGACCACAATTAGTGTTTCCTTGATGACGAAACGTAAGATTTACTAAAAACAGAGAGTAATCTGACTGATTGGGCCCAAGTCGAGATAGAGTCCCTTCAATCTGGCCTTTTGCAAGAAATTCTTCTCATCAAGTTTCACAGTGAGCACAGTGCTCAAAGGATGTCCGAACGGTGAGTTGACAACATTCAACACCGGAGATATAGACGAAGCAGATTGTTGGACCATATTTCCAGACGTCGCAGACAATTCACCAGACATGGCGTGAATCGAGAAAAGCTGTGGAAATAGGTCGAGAGAATTTAGGAGAAATGTTCTCAATATTTACAAGGAATCAAATCTTACACAGCACAGGCCAATAAATAGAATAACAGAATAACAGAAATGATTCCTCTACCTCTAACATAACGACACGTGTACAATTTGTTAGAGAGGGAATAATATACAGCTAAAGGGAAAACAACATCGTATAAGTAAAAGAGAATCAATGGAAGAGGGGTCAAAACGCTGTTGTATCAGTTGTTCTCACAAGAAGGGAGAAGTAGTTGATTTTTCCGAATCAGCGAAAGCGCGGCGCTATGCCAAGGCGGGGGGGACGGGACAAGAAAGAGCTCCGAAGAAAGCTATTTTGGTTCCGAATGTTTCTCCACGCCCAATGAGATGCTTCAACCTCGGATGCTTTACTCCTAACCGCAGAAAGTTCTGAGACAGAGCTTAACTTGAGCCTTGGTTAAGAATGGCATTGATCTACTTTTCATAGCTATTTGTCAACTATGGCAGTAGCTCAACAACATAGTTGTACATTCAATGATCAAGAAGTCAAAAATTCGAATATCTCATATTCATTGTAGAATTAAAAAACGAGTAAAACTTGGTTACTTGTTGGTAAGCACCCAAAGATACTTACATATGAGGTGTAAAATTTGCCATGTTACTTTTTTTCTTTTTAATTTTTCTCTTTCCAAATTTTGTTAAGGGGTTTTTAAGCCCACAATATGATGGTTATCGTCGAGTTTGTTGAATTTTACCGCATTTCATAAACTGACAATTTTTCTTAAACACAAATCATTCTTCCTCAAACAATTATGAAATGGATTCAAAACATGTCATCGTTTTTGGAATTCGATTATTTGAAAATAAAGAAAACGTTAAGGTTAGTTTCGCCTACAGCTCTATAGTTTCAGAAATTCGGATGTGAACTGTTGATTTAGGGTTTAGCATCATTTTGTGATCCCTTCGTGAATTTGTGAGATTCTTCTGAAAATTTTGATGAATTGTAAGGCTTGCCTTTTTCTGACTGATTTCTAATGCTAATGTTTCTCATCTTTTACTTAGTCTAATGAAACCTTAACGAGTTTCTGTTTTTCCCTTGCATTTTCTTTTTGGTAGTTGAATTTGTATCAAGTATTTGATTCGTGCTGATATATTGTAGACACGTCTCTTGCAAAATTTCCTCTCCAATTCATCTCTTATGAAGTTATGACTTATGAGGAGTTGGACTATAGTTTTTTTTTTTTTTTTTTTAATTTTTTTTATACGGGTGAGTGTCTGAGCTAGCTTACACACATCTCGACTATTCTGCGTCTGACCCTTGCCAAAAGGAGCAGAGCTTTACTATCATCTTGGGTAATCCAACAACAAAAGGTTACAGATTTGAATTCTCACAACCCCAATTATCGTTGAAAGAAAAACTATTGACCCTTCAACATTTTGTTGTCAATGAAACTAAGTAGAAATCTCAAATGAATCTATAATATCTGATTTGGCTTTACAATGAACATGTCTTATGAAAAAACAACATCAACAACTAGAAGCAAAAATGGAATATCAGTTATTTCAGTTTGTGCCATATAGAAGCTAAGTACCTAAAATACTTAACCCTCCAAGTCTTACTGACTAATAAGGGACCCCAAATCACCCAAAAACCAAACACAAAACCAATGGCCAAGCTCAAGTAAAACCACTCATCAATGTAGCTTCCTTCATCTTCATTTTCATCTTCTTCAATCCTAGTTTCTGGTCTATTCCCTTCGATTTCGCAGCTCCTTTGTAACGGAGCTCCACATAGTTCATTGCCAATAAAGCTAGATGGATTAAATCCTTGGAGCTGAGTACTTGATGGAATTGCACCTGACAAGTTATTGTAAGACAAATCCAAGTGATTTAAGAATGATAAGTGGGACATGCTTAGCGGTATTCGTCCCGAGAGTTGGTTCCTTGACAAATCAAGAGACTCTAAATCATTCATGACCCCTATTCTCTCTGGGATGATTCCTCTCAGCTGGTTTCTTGAGAGATTGAGAGACCTCAATGCAAGGAGGTTGGTAATTTCTTGAGGGATTTCTCCTGATAAGCTGTTGTTAAAAAGGTCTATGCTGGTCATGAGTGCCAAGATGCTATTATACTCGGATTCTCTTCCTTTAGTGATCACCAATGCATTCTCCAAAAACCTTCCGCCATCGTTATACCAATGATGAATGTTTCTCGATAAGTTCCTCTTGGTAGCCATGGACGTAAAATTGCCAAAACAATGTGGAATAGGCCCAGTTAAGTTGTTATTGCCGACGTCCAAGATTTGAAGATTAGAAAGATGACAGAGTTCATTTGGGATTAAACCATTCAACTCATTGGATCGAAGTCCGAGATTCATTAGTCTCGATAGGGTCATCCCAATCCATGATGGTATTTCTCCATGGAATGCATTTAGACTGAGATCTAAAGTTTCCAATTGCAAGCAACTCCTAAGAGGCCAAGGAACCACTCCAGTAAGGCTGTTGTTACGTAGTTGCAAAGACACTAAGTTGGTTAGAGACTCAATGGAACTTGGTATCTTGCCAGAGAATTTATTGTTATCCAATCTGATAACTTGTAGCGATGTCCAATTTTTCCAGCAGTTCGGAATGTTCCCCGAGAAAAGATTGTTACCAAGATGAAGAATAGTGATCATTTGGCTCTGAGAACGGCAGAGGAAATGAGAAATGTTTCCAGAGAAGAAATTGTTTGAAAGATCAAGCTGTGTAAGGTTGGATAATAAACGAGGCAATGTACCATGGAATGCATTGGAACTAAGGTCCATTATTGTGATTCCTTCTGTCAAAACAATATCAGGAATTGTACCTGATAGTTGGTTGTGAGAGAGATTTAAGTAAACAATCTGAGAAGACAAGTTCCAAAACCAATTGGGAATGGTGTCCGAAATTCTAGTATTAGATAGATCAACGCTCCAATACTTTTTTTCTGATTTGAACCATTTAGGAAATTTGGGGCCTAGGATGCAAGATCTCAAGCTTATTATTCCAAGACGAAAAGGGGGGATCCAATCTGTTGCAAAATTCAATGTTAAATTGTTTTCACCCATTTCTAAAATATCGAGATTCGCTAGATTAGCAAAGTGAACTTCTGATATAGTGCCTTCCAAGTGATTATGAGAAAGACTAAGTATCCATAAACTCGATAGGAATCCCATACTCTTTGGAAGAGTTCCGTTCAATTCATTGTTTTTAATGGATAATAATGTTAATGACGACAAATTTCCTATGGACTCCGGAATAGGACCAGAAATCGAGTTTCTTGCAAGATAAAGGATTGATAAGTTTCTTAGTTTTGCAATTTGATCGGTCAAATGACCTGAAATTTGATTATTCGACAAACTCAATGAAATCAAACTATCCATCAAACTCAATGATTTTTTATAGTTTTTCAGCAAATTTGTTGCCTGAAAGAGAGATATCTTCCAAATTGCAAAGATTTCCTATTGAACTGGGTATGCTCCCTTCGAGTTCGTTCATTGAAAGGTCGATTGAAACTAATTTAGTTAGGTTGCCAATGCCATTTGAGATTCCCCCTTTTAAATTAAGATCCCTAAGTCTCAAATGTTGAAGATTATGGAGAGTGAAGAGACAACTGGGTATGGTAGAAGAATTGAAACCTGATGTTGATAGGTCAAGATGTGCAAGGGCTGACATGTTTTGAATAGCACATGGGATGGGGCCTTGGAATTTATTTTGACTTAGATCAAGTGAAACAAGACTATTGAGGTTTGATATCCATTTGGGTAAGAAAGAGTTGAAATTGTTTGATGAAATGTCAAGAACAAGGAGAGAAGTGAGATTAACAGGCTCTAGAGGAGCAGTAAGATCAAGTTTACAACCCACCAAATGTAGTTCTTGCAAAGAAGAAACTTTATTCAAATCTAGTAACCAAGATGATGCATTACTAAGGTCAGCATAGCTCAAATCTAGGTTCAATAACGAAGGAAAATGATGAAGCCATTCAAGGTTTTCACTATATAGCGGTTGGAAAGATGAAGTACCTCGCAAACCAAGGTGTCAACCCGCCAAACCCTGCACGTGTGAGGTTAAGATAGCGCAAACTCACCATCGACCCGAAAAAGCTTGGTATCTTAACCCCTCCAAAATCATTATCACTGAGATCTAGGTGAGTTATATGCTTCAAATTCAAGATCGAATCGCCTATCTTTCCCTTTAACTTGGAACTTCTAAAGGCTGCATTTGCAGCTGGAGTAGTCAATCCAGCTTGCAATGGAGTTGGTCTTTTATTTGCAAGGTTGAGCTCTTTGACATGGCCTGTCAAGTTGTCACAACTTATTGCAGCCCATTTACAGCAATCTTGTTCAAGATCCCACGATGAGAGACGGTTTGAAGGATCTATGAGTTCTTTCTTGAGTTTCAAAAGAGCTTCTCTCTCACTTTCAATGCATAGAATTTCTGATGAATTTCTATTGCAAGAGCTGCTGATAATGTTTGTTCCAATCAAGAGTATTACAAGCAAAACAAATTTGGCAGCTCTTGTAAATTCAACCATTGTTGATTTGAAGTAGGCTTTGTAGAGCAGGTTGAAGTATATAATTGTATAGACTTCGCTAGACCTTATATGCTTCAATGATTTGGAATTCAATGGTTTGAAGACTGTTTTAAAAGTCAATCGTTTTTTTCCCCTTTTTTTTAAACAAAGTTTCAATGATAATATAAATGTGTAATTATTTTTCTATGAATTTAGAATTTTTCTTCTTTTTATACATTTGACCTATTCTTTGGACAACTATAGTAGGGTTGGGGCTTGAAAATCTCAAGGTATTGTTGAATTAGGTTAAACCACCGATCAATCCAAAAGCCTAAGCTGATGAATTGGGGCAAATTATTGGGGAGAAAACGACTTGGCAGGGATTCAAACTCATGACCTCCTGCTCTGATACCATGTTGAATTATGTTAAACTACCAATCAATCTAAAAGCCTAAGCTAATGGATTGGGGCAAATTTAACTATATCAACCAACAGGTAGGCTTCCTTGGAGGTCTGAGGTTCGAACTTCATGAATGAACTTAATTGTAAAATCATTTGTTGTCTCCCGAGTCCAGACCTTGGAATGGGCGCGGGTTTACTTAGTATGGTGGAGCGAAGCTCCGATTTCCCGACTTAAAAAAAAATCTAAGATAAATAAAGGGGGTTCCTCCTGTGTTCTTGGGCTTACCTGAAGTTGTTCTTCATGTGTCATGGGTTTGTGAATGGTAATTTTGAACTTAATCTTTGTTAAGCATCTGATTATATTTGTTAATAAAAAAATTATGTGGGGAGCATATTTTCCATTTTCAACACTATAATTGTATAAATTTGACAAGATTGAATGGTATTAAGAAGTTTCAAAATGTTGAATTGGTTAGAGGCATTTACATTTCTAATTTTCCACGGCACCTTTTAGTCAAACAAGAGGAAAGAAGATGAAGTTGTATAGGCAACCAATTTTCCAGTTTGAAAATTCAAACCATAGAAAATTATTGTCACTATTGACGAAAGAGAACAAAACAAATTGATTGTAAGAGATATTTTAGGTTGAAAATTGGACGTAAATAAACCTGGAGTATTTTAAGTTGAAAGAAAACAGTACAAATATTAAAACAATTGAAAAACATACAATCACGCATAAACAAGAAGCAAAGCTTCTTTAGATTAAAGTTCATGTCTTTGTCCATGAGAAACAATTTTCCATTCCATTTTTGGAGAAAAAATCTTACATTTTATTATCTTACATATTTAATATAATTAATAGCTAAAATGAACTTATTTCAATGATAATTGATGTAACAAAATTACTTGACTTATGCTCTGTTTTTCGGTACCTTTCTTATGCTCATTTACTATATGATAACATGTAAAGAGTCGTTACTTCGAAATCATTGATCACAGTTTTGGTACACCAGAATAACATATTACATTTTTTACATAAAAACATATATACTATTAAGTGAACTTGTGCCATAAAGAGCTCAAGTGCTTACAATATTTATGTCTCCAAGTCTTGCTTATTAATAATGGACAAACAATTCTCCTAAATTCAATCACAAATTCAATTGCAGACTTAAATAAAATCACTGATCAATGTAGTTCATTACCTTCTTCCAATTTTGCTTCTCTCTTTATCTGATGTGTTTTGTTCCCTTTCACAACTGTCTGTGAGTGGCAGTTCACATAATGAAGTTTGATTGATTTAAGTTGAGTATTACTTGGAATTCGACTTATTGTAAGACAGGTTCAAGTGACTCAAGAATGTCAACTTTGAAATGAGAGTTAGTTTCTTGAAAAATCAAGAGTCTCCATGTTTATGATTCTTCTAATTTGTTATGGAATACTTCCTTTCATATTGCTACCGAGAAGATTCAAAGACTTCAGCTCGAAGAGATTGGTGATTTCGTGGGGAGTTTCCCTTGATAAGTTGTTGTCTGAAAGATCCATGCTTGTCATGAAGTCCAGAATTATATCGTAGTGTAACTCCTCTTCTTTAGTTATTACATATGCATTGTCAAAAATTTCAAAAGGATTATCATACATTATTATCTTATTCAATATGGTATATCTTTTGATAGCCATGGCTTTCAAATTGCCAAAACAAAGTGGTATGGAGCCAATCAAGCAGTCGTTCTCAATGTCCACGATTTAGAGAGATGGGAGTTGTCAAAGTTCATCTAGAATCAAATCACTTAATTGGTTTGAACACATGATCTCTGACCAATCAATCAATATGGTCCTGTTCGATAAGTATTTTGATTTTGATTTTTGTTTTTGTTTTTAAAATTTAATTCTACAACAACTACTTCATCTTATAATTTTTCTTACTTGGATATCTATATCTTACCTATGTTTTTAAAAAACCAAACCAAAATTCAAAAACTAAAAAAGTTGCTTCCAAAAATTTATTTTGATTTTTAAAATTTGATTATAATTTACCTACTTTCTAAAGGGAATTACGTGAAACTAAACTCTTTGTAGATAATTTGAGTTAAAATAAGCTTATTCCACTCAGTTTTTCAGGATTACATCCTTTGAGGATATGATAAAAGGTGGCTAGATTCGCTCCGTTGACAGAGGTTTCATAGGACATATTGGCGAGTCATTCTTTTTCCACTAGCCAGATTACATCGACATGCATTATGAATGGATAAAGAGAGAAAGATAGAGAACTTTATTCAAAGGCATCCACACCTGTATCAAAGCCCTAACCTTAGAAACATCAAAGCCCTAACCTTAGAAACATTAAAGAATTTTACAATTAAGCTTATTTGCAGGTTTCAAACCTGAGACCTCTAAAGGAGTATACTTTTGAGACTCCAAATCTCTATCGACGAGACTGCTTCTTGAGGACATGAAGTAAAAGATACTTAGTACTTTGTTTGGATTGCTTTGTTCTTTATGCTTTTTATTAGAGAATATGAGGTTCCACCTCAAAACCAATTGGCTATGAGAAGAGTAACCCATATCTCTTATAAATGTTTGTAGGACTCTCACTTTTCCAATGTGGGACAATTGTGAAATCCTAACACTTGTATGCGTTGCTAATTCCTTAAGTTCAATTTTGGGTAGAAAAGTGAACCGTAGACTTTGGGGTTGTAAGCTCTCTAATATTATAAACGGCTTCAGTCGATTGTAGTTTTGAATCCCAAAAAATGATCTATAAAATGAAGTTCATGTGCTCTGATCTAAACCTATTTTGAGGTTATGAGAAATTTGGCATTGCACAGGAAGAAACAAAAAAGAAACCAATCGCTAAAAATTAAAGCCATGAGATGTTAAGGTGCTAGAAAATAATTGTGTTGGCAACCTATAGCGAAAACACACATAATTATTCATATTCCACATTACCACAAATATACATACAACTTATAAATCACACTCAAACTAATTTCTTATTCTTCATACAAAAAAAAGCACACATTTATTGTTCTTCAAATGGGGAAAAGGTAACTAAATAAATTTGTTGCATATTGAGTTCAAGAATGTGAAATACTTGTGCCTCCTTGACCTACTCATCAATAATGGACCCCAAATTCCCCAAAATCCAACCACAAATCCAATTCCCACACTCAAATAAAACCACTGATCAATGTAGTTTTCATCTAAGAAGCACGAACACTTTTATTTTGACAACGTATCCATTTCCTACTCGTGTCCGACACCGATACTTCCGAACACTCTTCGAATACGTATCCGACACTCGAAATTCCGTGTCCTCCTTTATTATTATTATTTTTTAATTTTGGACACTTTACGGACACACCACGGATACTTCATGGACACTCCATTTAAGACTTATTTGTTTCAAATTGTCGATGACACGACAACGGGTAGTGTTGGTGGAGGTCATCATCGTTCATTGAAGATAGATGGACTAAAATGGAAAAATGAAAGAAAAAGAGAAAATAAATGGAAAAAAGAAAAGGAGGTAAGAACTACAATATTTTGAGATTGTTAAGGGTAGACATTGAAAGAATGGTGAGATTTTGTTTTTTATTGGATTTAAATGAACTCGTATAACTAACTACGTAGGTTAAATTCAATTGTTGATTCAATTTTTATATTCATCCTTGTTTGAATTATTTTTTATAGTTAGTAAAAAAAAACTAGAATATTTTTTATTTTTTAATAGTATATCATAAAAAATAATAATAAATAACGTGTTCTCGATGTATCCGTGTCCTGCATTTTTTAATAATGGCGAGTCTACATGTCCGTATCGTGTCATGTTCGTATCCCGTGTCCGTGTTTGTGCTTCTTAGGTATTCATCACCTTTTTCCAAATTTGCTTCTCCATCTTCTTTGTCTGATGTCTTCCCTTCCCTTTGGCAACTGTTTGTGAGTGGTTGTCCACATAACTTATTGCCAATGAAGCTTGATGGATCTAAGCCATGGAGTTGTGTACTACTAGGAATTGGACCTGACAAGTTGTTGTAATGATTCAAGAATGTGACAAGAAACCAAAATGGAATTCAAGATTCAAAGATTGTTTCTCGAAAGATTCAAAGAAATTAATCCAAAGAGATTGGGGATTTTGTAGGGAATTTCTTCTGATAAGTTGTTGTCTGAAAGATCCATACTTTTCGTGAGGCCCAAAATTTTATCATATTGAAACTCTTTTCCTTTAGTTACCACATATGCATTGTCTACAAAAGAAAAGTTGTGAACATAAATATACATGGGATCTTCCAAAATTCATCCCATCTATTAAATCTCTTGGTAGCCCTGCCTATAAAATTGCCAAAATAAAGTGGTATAGACCAATTAAGTTGTTGTTCCCAATGTCTAGGATTTGGAGGGATGAGAGTTGGCAAAGTTCATTTGGGATCAAACCACTCAATTGGTTCGATCGTAGTCCAAGAACCATGAGGTTCGAGAGATTCATACCAGTCCATGTTGGAATGTTTCCTTCAAAGGCATTTAAACCAAGATCCAAACTCTCTAACTTTAAGCAATTTTCAAGAGAACGAGGGATCTCCCCAGAAAGTCTGTTGTTGCGTAGATGCAAACTTTGTAGGTTGTTTAGAGATCCAATGGAGCTTGGTAGCTTTCCAAGCAAAACATTATTACTCAATTAGGAAGATTTCCGAACTGTTAATGACATTTAGTTTGTCCAACAATTAGGAAGATTTCCGAATAAAAGGTTGTTCTTAAGATTAAGACCCCTCAACCGATTGTTTTGGTTTCTTGGATAACATAAGAAGTGAGACATGTTACCAGAGAATAAATTATTAGAAAGATCAAGCTCAATAACATTTGATGATATACGAGGCAAGTTTCCATAAAATTTATTGGAACCAAGGTATATTCTAGCTGGATTATTAAGATGAAATCAGGAACTTCACTCGATAGTTGGTTGTGAGAGAGTTTCAAATATTCATATGAAGTAGATAATGTCCAAAACCAACTTGGAACAATGTCTGTAATGTTGGCATTAGATAGATCGATATAGAAAAAATTCTTATGTGACTTCAACCATTTGGGAAATTGGGGACCTAAGTTGCAAGATCTCAAATGTATAAAATCAAGATGGAAAGGAGGAATCCACCCAAAGGAGAAGCTCAATGTCAAATTATTTCCAGACAAATCTAATACCTTCAAACCCGTGAGATTGGCAAAGTGAACATCTGATACAATGCCTTCCAAGCTATTTTGAGAAATTCTTAATTGTCGTAAACTTGACAATAACCCCATGTTTTTTGGAAGAGTTCCATTTAGCTTATTACGGTCAAGAAAAAAATATTTTAATGAAGTTAGATTTCCTATCAACTCAGGAATAGGGACAGAAATGCAATTATCCCTAAGGTTTAAGTGTTGCAAATTCTTCATCTTCGCAATCTGATTTAGGAAATGACCTGAAACGTTATTACTACTCAAATTCAATTATATCAATTTGTTTGCAAGGCAACCTTCCGGACTAATTTCAAAGAAATCAAATTTGTTTTTCGATAGAAAAGGCAGTACATTGACATCCAACAACCAATCTGATACTTTATTGAGGTTTATATAGCTCAAATCCAAACTCACCAATGAATGGAGACCTTGAATCCATTCAAGATTTTCACTATACAAATCAAAATCTCCCAAACTAAGTTGTTGCAAGTTAGATAGTTTTCCAAGTTGATGAGGTATCAATCCTTTAAATTCTGAGTTGGCGAGGTTTAGATAATTCAAACTAACAAGCGATCCCAAGAAACTTGGTATTTGAATCCCTCCAAAATCATTATGGCTGAGATCAATATGGCTTAGATGCTTCAAATTCAAGATTGAGTCGCTTAAATTTCCCTTCAACTTTGAGTCTTCATAAGAAATCCGCTCTGCTACATCGTTCCATTCATGAGGAGTTGCAAGTTGCAATTTCTTGACATGACCAGTTAAAGTATCGCAATGAATTCCATACCATTTACAACAATCTGTCGTAGGAGTCCATGATGAAAGATGATTTAATGGATCTTCAAGCTCTTTCTTGAACTTCAAAAGTGCATCTCGCTCCACTTCAATGCAAAATGGATTTGATGATGAAGAATTGTTATAGTTCGATATGACTTTGTTTGGAAAAAACAATGATAAGAAGATAAGAATTTGAAAGGCTCTTCCAAATCGAACTCCATCCATGTTGATATGAAAAATGTGCATTTTCCAAAGGAGGTTGAAGATCTTATTAATAGTAAGGAATGACTTCTACTACACCAACCAAAACATTTTTAGTACTCTTTTGAAAGACTTTGACCATTAACATCGTAAATAGTTTTGCTATACTTTTTAAATATTTGTGTTGATGACTTCGGTCTTTGAATATTTGTTAAGTTGTATTTTTTTTCAGTAATCAATGAGTTTTTTTAGACAAATAATTAATGAGTAGAAAATGAAAATAATATTAATTTCTAAAATAACTAATTTAACTCTTTTCCATAACACCATACGGTCCTAAATTTGAATTTCCGCTTTCCAAATATTATTGAACTTAGCTTGTGCCTTACAAATATCACCTTTCATGTTAAACTAAATAATTGTGAATATGATGTTTATAATTTAATTATATTTTAAACATTGGTTGGTGAATTTGGTTGAATTCTCGATTTTATAGAAATATTGATGGAAATATCACTAAAATGCCTATATTGATAGATCTTTTTAAAATATTTTTTAAAAAAATTCAAAAGAATATATATTTTAATCTACGGATAAGTATTTGGCATTGTTTTTTTGAGGAAAGTATTTGGTAATTTTTAAAAGAATACTTTTGTTACTAGTATGATGTTCATGTTATTTACACTTTGTTGTTGTTTTATCGATTTTGTTAGATAAAATGTCAATGTTGAATTACCTCAAACTCATGGATATGTGGAATTATTGAAATGATTGATGAAAAAACTAAACCATTGATTTTAAGTAGAGATTATATTGATTAATTATTTAAAAAATTAATTTTTCATTTTCACGAAAGTTTTTTAGAAACTTCAACGTTTTGATAGGCAGAAATCTAGAGTTATTTGTAGTTATTAGTGGACTTATGACTTCCACCTCTGCCAGAAACTTTAAATAATTTAAAAGCACTTTAATCATCATGAAGTAGCTTAATGGTCAAAGAGTCTTAGGATTGCGTAAAGTAATGAATTCAATCTATAGTGGTCACCTACTTAAAAATTAGTTTTCCTACAAGTGACATCCATGACCCACGAATATAAAAAAATAATAATAATAAAAGAACTTTAATAATTTAAAGTCACAAATATTGATAGATACTTTTTAAAATATTTAAAATAAAAAATTCAAAAGAATATATGTTTAAATTTACAAATAAGTATGTGATCATTTTTAGAAGAATACTTTGTTTACTAATATTATCTTCATGCTATTTTCACTCTGTTGCTACTTTATTAATTTAAATAGAGTTTATATTGATTAATTATTTTTAAAAATTTATAGTTCTCACTAAAGTCCTTTAAATTTTCAAAATTTAGATCGAGTCCCAATTTTGGGACTAAATACTTATTTGGATTTTATAAACTCTAATATGCAATAAATATAATTTCAAAATTAATTAAAAAGAAGAAGAGTAACTTATGTATCTTATCAACATCGTCATACATTTTTAATGTGAGAGATACTAATTAAACAATGCTCCATATATGTAACTCATCACCCAACCTGAAAGAAGCAATATTTGGAGTGGCTAATAAAATCGGACCTGTGCTAACGGTAGTTGAAAATGTCTTTTTTAGAAGCCATTCACGAGTTTTTCAGGATCATAGCCTGTGGGATGATGAAAAACTCTAGACAAATTGACTTAATACATAGTTGGCTTTACTACATATTCAAGGGCACTCACGTGGACCGCGTCTGTCTCAAGGCCTTGTCCTTAAGATAATAAGGAATTTCAATTGCAGGTTTCGAACTTAAAACCTCCGAAGGAGCATAACTTTGAGACTTTAAGCCTCTATCAACGAGACGACTTTTTGGAGACATGAAGTTGAAGATATTTAGGCTCCGTTTGATAACCATTTCATTTTTCGTTTTTTGTTTTTAGTTTTTTATTTTTTAATTTTGATTTTTTATTTTAAAAAATAAAAATCGTATATATTTGATAACTCATTTTAGTTTTCTGTTTTTGAAAACTAAAAACAAAAAAACATGTTTGATAACTGTTTTTTGTTTTCAAATATCACATTTTGTTTATATTTTTTTTAGTTTTTTGCTATTTATTCTTGATTTTTTCATGCTTTTTTAAAAACAAAAACAAAAATATGTTTTTGAAAGCTACTTTTTTTAAATTTTAGAATTCCTTTAATATTTTAAAAACAAAAACTAAAATTGGTTATCAAACAAACCTATTTTTAAAATATTAAAAACAAAAACAGAAAACCAAAAACGAAATGGTTATCAAACGGGGCCTTAGTTCTTTGTTTTTGTTCTTTTTTTTTTTTTTTTTTGTTTATGTTGCCTTGTTCTATATGCTTTTGTGTAGCTAATGCCTTTAGTTTCAATTTTGAAGTACTTGTTATGTTGCAGTGTGTCAATTATTTGGGAGTCGATTCTGTATTTAAGATATTGGGTGAACAGATTTCAAATAAGAAAAAAAGATATTGGGTGAACATTGAACAACACTGGTTTTTTACCTGTCATCTTCCATACAAGCAGGTATTAAAGTTTCCAATTATTACCAAAAAACCAATTGCTAGAAAATAAAGTCATGAGATGTTAATTGTGTTGGAACATATAACAAAAACACACATAGTTATTCATATTTCACATTACCACAAATATACATATAACTTATAATATTTCTGAAATTTTATCAATATCGGAAAAACTATACACATTACATTCTTAATAGCAAAAGCACACACATATTATTCTTAAAAAACAGATTAGTTAATTGAATTTGTTGCATATTGAGTTCAAGAATGTGAAATACTTGTGCCTCCATGACCGACTGATCAATAATGGACCCCAAATTCCCCAAAATCCAACCACAAATCCAATTCCCACACTCAAATAAAACCATTGATCAATGTAATTTTCATCACCTTCTTTCAATTTTGTTTTTCCATCTTCTTTGTCTGATGTCTTCTCTTCACTATGGCAACTGTTTGTGAGTGACTGTCCACATAGCTTATTGCCAATGAAGTTTGATGGATCCAAGCCTTGGAGTTGTGTACTACTTGGAATTTGACCTGTCAAGTTGTTGTAAGACAAGTTGAAGTGACTCAAAAATGTCAACTTTGTAATGCTTTGTGGAATTTGCCCAGTGAGTTTGTTTCTTGATAAATCAAGAGACTCCATTTTTGTCATTCTTCCAATTTGCTGTGGAATACTTCCATTTAGATTGTTTCCTGAAAGATTCAAAGTATTCAATTCCAAGAGATTGGTGATTTCTTTGGGAATTTCTCCTGATAAATTGTTGTCTGAAAGGTCCATACTTATCATGAAGCCAAGAATTTTATCGTATTGGAACTCTTCTCCTTTAGTTACTACATATGCATTATCTGCAAAATCAATGTTGCTGAGATTATAAGTATTCATGGGGGGATAAAAGAATCCATTCCATTTATTAAATCTCTTGGTAGCCATGCCTGTAAAATTGCCAAAACAAAGTGGTATAGAACCAATTAAGTTGTTGTTCCCAAGGTCCAGGATATGGAGGTACTAGAGTTGGCAAAGTTCATTTGGAATCAAACCACTCAATTGGTTCGATCGCATTCCAAGAATCATGAGGTTTGAGAGATTCATCCCAATCCATGTTGGAATGTTTCCTTCAAAGGCATTTAAACCAAGATCCAAAATCTGTAACTTTGAGCAATTTCCAAGAGAACGAGGGATCTTCCCAGAAAGACTATTGTTGCGTAGATGCAAAGTTTGTAGGTTGTTTAGAGATCCGATGGAGCTTGGTAGCTTTCCAAGCAAAACATTACTACTCAATGTCACAACAATTAATGACATCCAGTTTGTCCAACAATTTGGAAGATTTCCAAATAAAAGGTTGCCCTTAAGTTTAAGACTCTCCAACCGATTGTTTTGGTTTCTTGGATAACATAAGAAGTGAGACATGTTACCAGAGAATGAATTATTAGAAAGATCAAGTACAGTAACATTTGATGATATACGAGGCAAGTTTCCAGAAAATTTATTGGAATCAAGGTATATTCTAGTTTGTGGAGCACTAAGATGAAAATCAGGAAGTTCACCCAATAGTTGGTTCTCAGAGAGTTTTAAATATTCATATGAAGTAGATAAACTCCAAAACCAATTTGGAACAATGTCTGATATGTTGGCATCAGATAGATCCATTCTGACAAAATTCTTCTGTGACTCAAGCCATTTGGGAAATTGAGGACCTAAGTTGCAAGATCTCAAATTTATGTCATCGAGATTGAAAGGAGGAATCCACCCATCAGAGAAGCTCAACGTCAAATTATTTTCAGACAAATCTAATTTCTTCAAATTCACGAGATTGACAAAGTGAGCATCTGATACAATGCCTTCCAAGCTATTTTGAGAAATGCTTAGTTCTTGTAAATTTGACAATAACCCCATGTTTTTTGGAAGAGATCCATTTAATTTGTTATGGTCCAGATTCAAATATTTTAATGAAGTTAGATTTCCTATCAACTCAGGAATAAGACCAGAAATGAAATTACCCCCAAGGTAAAGGTATTGCAAATTCTTCATATGTGCAATCTGATTTAAAAAATGACCTGAAATGTAATTACCACTCAAGTCTAGAAGTATCAAGTTGTTTGCAAGGCAGCCTTCAGGAATAATTTCAAAGACGTCCAGTTTGTTATATGATAGATAAACGTACCTCAAGTTGCAAAGTGATCCTATAAACCTTGGTATATTCCCTTCAAGTTCATTCCCTTCAAGGTTAAGATAAACCAAATTGGTAAGGTTGGCAATATCATTTGAGATCTGATCCCCTTGCGAGCTAAGGAAGCCAAGGCCCAAGTGTTGTAGACTAAGAAGAGAATAAAGACAATTGGGTATGGATGCTGAATTAATATGAGATTCTGAAAGATCAAGATATGTAAGAGCTGACAAGTTTTGAATGGCACATGGAATTGGACCTTCAAACTCATTATCATGAAGGTTTAAGGAAGTGAGGTTTGTAAGATAGAACAATGATTTTGGTAGTGAAGAATTCAACCAATTCAATCCTAGGTCGAGGTTTTCCATGGATGTCAAGTTTGAAATACCTACTGAAAGTGGACCTTCGAATCGACCTGAATATAAATCAAGTGAAACAAGGCTACCAAGCGTAAAAATCCATTTGGGTATAAATGTGTAGAAGTAGTTGAATGAAATGTCAAGAATGGAGAGAGAAGTGAAATTGGTATGGCTTACGTGAGAAATTTGATTCAATTCACAATAAGACAAGCGCAACTCCACTAGAAAAGGAAGTCCATTGACATCCAACAACCAATCTGATACTTTATTGAGGTTTGTATAGCTCAAATCCAAACTCACCAATGAATGGAGACCTTGAATCCATTCAAGATTGTCACTATATAAATCAAAATCTCCCAAACCAAGTCGTTGCAAGTTAGATAGATTTCCAAGTTGATGAGGTATCAATCCTTTAAATCCTGAGTTGGCGAGGTTTAGATAATTCAAATTAACAAATGATCCCAAAAAACTTGGTATTTGAATCCCTCCAAAATCATTTTGACTGAGATCAATATGGCGTAGATGCTTTAAATGCAAGATTGAGTCACTTAAATTTCCCTTTAACTTTGAGTTTTCATAAGAAATCCACTCCACTTCATCTTGCTGTTCATGCGGAATATTTGCAAGATGCAACTTCTCGACATGGCCTGTTAAAGTATCGCAATAAATTCCATACCATTTGCAACAATCTGTTGCAGGAATCCATGATGAAAGACGATTTGATGGATCTTCAAGCTCTTTCTTGAATTTCAAAAGCGCATCTCGCTCTATTTCAATGCAAAGTGCATTTGATGATGAAGAATTGTCATAGTTGGATATGGCATTGTTTGGAAAGAGCAGTGATAAGAAGATAAGAATTTGAAAGGCTCTTCCAAATCGAACTCCATCCATATTGATATGAAAAATGTGCATTTTCCAAAGGAGGTTGAAGATTTTATTAATAAGGAATGAATTGAAACCAAGACATACACATTACTCAGAAAAGTTGTCTACTTGTCAAATTAAATATATCACTTTCAATGAATGTGAGTGTGAGAGCATAGGTAGAATTTTCAAATTTTTTATTTAGTTTCAAATTGCATGAGAGAGTGGGTCTTGACTTCTACTACACAACCCCAAACATTTTTAGTACTCTTGTGAAAAACTTTGACCATTAACATCGTAAGTAGCTTTGCAATAATTTCCAAATATTTGTATGGATGACTTTGGTCTTTGAATGTTTGTTAAGTTGTATTTTTTTTCAATAATGAATGAGTTTTTTTTAAACAATTAATTAATTAATGATTAAAGAATGAGTAGAAAGTGGTACTCAAGGGTCGTTAAGTGGTTGAAGATTTGAGTTTTGAGGGTATGCTCCTATCGAGTTCGAGACTCGTGACATTACTCCTTTCGATGTCTCTGATGTCTGGCCTAGAGACGGACATGCTTACCCTTGTTTCAAAAAAAAAAAAAGAATAAGTAGAAAGTGAAAATAAGTATTAATTTCCATAATAACTAATTTAGCTCTTTTCAATAAGACCACTGCTCTCCAAATATTATTAAATAAAAAATAAAAAAACCTAGCTTGTGCCTTACAAATGTCACATGTCATGTTAAACTAAATAATTCTGAATATTATGTTTATAATTTAATTATATTTTAAACAATGGTTGATGAATTAGATTGAATTCTCGATTTTATAAAATATGGATGGAAATATCAATAAAATGCCTATATTGATAGATCTTTTTAAAATAAAAAATTCAAAAGAATATATATTTAAATCTACAAATGAATTTTTGGTTTTTTTAGGAAAGTATTTGGTAATTTTGAAAAGAATACTTTTGTTATTAGTATTGTCTCCATGTTATCTATATATACTGTTGTTATTTGATTGATTTTGTTAGATAAAAGGTAAATGTTGAATTACCTCAAATTCATGGACATATGGAAATATTGAAATGATACACGAAAAAACTAAACGTAGAGTTTATATTGATTAATTATTTAAAAATTTAATTTTATCTTTTTTCATAAAAGTCTATTAATATTTCAAAATTTTGTTTTTAGTAGCTAGAAATTTAAAGTTTTTTGTCATTATTAGTGGACTTATGATTTCGTTGCAGATAAAGACTTTAAATAATTTAAAAAGAACTTTAACGTCATAAATATTTTACTTTTATAAGTTTATTTGAAAATGTCAATAAAATGCCAATATTGATAGATATATTTTAAAATATATAAAATAAAAAATTTAAAACAATATATTTGAATTTACTAATAAGTATTGTGATAAATTTTAAAAGAATATTTAGTTATTAATATTTATCTTCGCGCTCTTTTCGCTTTGTTGCTATTTTACTGATTTATTTTTTTATGGGAAAATATTGAAATGGTACATGAAAAACTTAATACATTAATTTTAAATGTTTTAAACGGGTGGCGTAGTGGTTGAAGACTTGAACTTTGAAGGTATACTCCTCTCAAGTTTTGGAGACTCACCTGTAATATTATTTTTTTAATGACGGGCACGGTTTGTTTCAAAAAAAAAAAAAACATTAATTTTAAATAGAGTTTATATTAATTAATTAAATTTTTTTTTTTATACTTCTCACTAAATTTCTTTAAAATTTCAAAATTTTTATTTTTAATAGGTCGAAATCTAGAGTTAGTTTGTTATTATTAGTGGACTTATTGGAGGAAGCGGGAGGGAACGGATGACTGCAACTTCTACTACGGACAAAGACTTTGAATGCTTTAAAAAAAACTTTAACTATTTAACGTCACAAACACTCTACTTTTATGGTTCAATTTGAAATGTCAATAAAATGCCAATATTGATAGATATTTTAAAAAAATATTTCAAATAAATATATATATTTATTTAAATGTACATTTAAGTATTTGATAACTTTAAAAACTAAGGCTACCAAGTGTTAAAATCTATGTAGGTATAAATTTGTAGAAGTCATGAAATGTCCAGAATTGAGAGAGAAGTGAAATTGCCACTCAAACAAGTGCGATTCTACAACATTTGAATGTCAAGGAAACACTTAGAAAATTAATTTTTAGATAGGTGACTACCAAATATTTGTGTTCGTGTCTTCATCTTTGAATTTATTTATTTATTTATTATTATTATTTTTGGAATACATCTTTGAATTTAAGTTAAGTTGTGTGTGTGTGTTTTTCCCAATAATTAGTGAGTCAGAGAATGTGGGCTGAAGGTGAAAACAAACAAACATTTTTCTAGCAACTAGTTTGGTCATTTTGAATAAGTATATAATATTTATAATCCTAATGTTTCTCATCTTTTACTACTTAGTCTAATGAAACCTTAACGAGTTTCAGGGCATTCCTATGCTTGATGACTTCTTTTAAGTTCTACAATTCGTTTCATCCTGTTCCTCCGCCGCCGTTTCGCTCTGGTTTTGTTGCCGGAATCGGAGGAAAAGCAGGAAGAAACCGGCGGCGGAGAGCTTTTCGATTTCGATTTGGAGGAAATGGAAGCAAAATCCGGTTGATAAAATGGCGATGGAGTTGGATTTCAATTCTGAAATTAGGATGACAACACTGATTTTTTACATCTGATTTTTTACATGTTATCTTCTAAACAAGAAAGTATTGAAGTGATGCAATTATTACCAAAAGAACCAATTGCTAGAAAATAAAGCCATGAGATGTTAAGGTGCTAGAAAATAGTAATATTTGTGTTGGCAACCTATAACTAAAATACACGTAATTATACATCACTCGCAAACAATTTCTCAAATTTTATCAAGATCAGAAAAACAATTAAGCACATTACATTCTTATTCTTCATACAAAAAAGCACACATTTATTATTCTTCAAATGGGGGAAAAGGTAACTAATTGAATTTGTTGCATATTGAGTTCAAGAATGTGAAATACTTGTGCCTCCATGACCGACTGATCAATAATGGACCCCAAATTCCCCAAAATCCAACCACAAATCCAATTCCCACACTCAAATAAAACCATTGATCAAT
>JBBMKA010034806.1:0-23335 GCA_037833695.1 Sechiopsis laciniata
ATGCATATAATCTTACATGTTTTGTTAATATAGCTTCTAAATATTGAGTAAATGGTTTTGTTCATATATATATATATATATATATATATATATATATATATATGCATTTCAATGTATAATTCTCGTGGACAAAGTTCCATTTTGAAATATATATATATATATATGCATCTGAAGTGATTTTGCGAGATAGAATACAAGTATTAATTTATGGGAATCATATTATTGTGTCATTATGTTGTTGAAATTTTCTTTTCACTTTATTTTCTTTGGACAAAGTGTTTTTAATTTTCTTTGCATTAATTGTGCTTAAAGTTCTTTCCTTAAAGTTCTTTTGAACTTTGTTTTCTTTGCATTAGTTGTGTTTGATCTTAAAGTTTCTTTGCAATTTATTTCTATTTGAAACTTAGTGTTATTTGAGCAATACTACTCTTTGCACTTAGTATTGCGACAAAAACTAAGTGTGGTTTGCCTTTAAAATCAGCAAATCAAAAATATTTTTTATACAAGTAAAATAAATTTTTATGTCAGCAGAAACAATGACACACACTTAAATTCTTTTTTTTTTTTTTAATTTAAAGATAATTTTTTACAGACACTTTTGATGTCAGGCATACAAATGTCTATCATTAAAGATGAATAATGTCCGTCATTGATAAATAAGATGACGGGTAAACTAACACGTCAATGAATTGTAAGATGACAGGCATGTCAAGCTTGTCATCAATAATGTAAGATGACAGACATTCTCATTACAATATTCAAGAGAATAGATGACAGGCTACGCCAAAATCTGAAGTGATCTCGTCTTCTTTCCCTTTCGATGTCACTAAGATAGATGTCGGTTAGTGTCCAACATCTATTCTCCGATTTGTAGTAGTGTTTACTCCTTGATTTAAGAATTGATGAATTGACTTATTTAAACAATAATATAACTTTTTTATTATTAATTAATAAAATTAAATCTATGGCATTTTAAGGCTGATTTTATTATCTCTCCTCCCAAATTTCTAATTTAGACATGATTTAAATTCTAAATAAGTTTAAACATTTTTTTAATAAGTTTCCAAAAATTAGACATTTACTACTAATACCAAAAAAAACATTAAAAAAATAAAAAAATTAGCACAATCAGAAATTATTTAGATAAAAAACATTAAAGGCTACAAAGACTAGAAATGGTCGAGCACAATTAAAATGCAAAATCAAAGATGAATAATGGAACTCGTCAATCTAGTTTAAGGACTGGTTCATGCCCATGAGCAAAATAGATTTTGGTTCTTTAAAAAAAAAAAAAACGGTTCTCTTCCTTAAGAGCTTTTGTTCAGGCTACCATTATGTGAATTAACGCCCACTACCAAATGCTCAAACAAAGCAACAATTCCTCGTATTGTCAAAGTAGTAGTCACAACACAACCCATCTCATCTTGAGCCTCTCCTTTGTGTGAGGCCGAATGAGATCTCCGACCTTTTCTAACCATAAGAGAAGGATTGATGGCTGACACCGTTTGTCGTCATTGACGTAGAGTTTTATTCAATAAGCTCTCATCAACTCATCGTCATTCCTTATTTTAGAGCATAAAATGACACTGAAAACGATGATTTTCAACAATTTCAGCAACGAATATACTTTAGTAAGCTTAAGCTTCCTCCTAATGTCCCTTACACTACAACTCTAGCGATGATCTTTAGCGAATCAGTAGGCTTCTCCTATGATATTTTTATTAGCTTTAGCATTTCTATTATTCTCATCCAACATGATTTTTCCACAATTGAAGGGGTGTTTTCCTTGCCTCATTTATCTATTTGCATAAACAAAACATCAATCGTAGTTTCAAGCCCTTTCATACCCATAACACTACCCAATTCTTCCACCGTTTTAACCTAAACGATGCTGATAAAACCTTTCCTTGATCCAACTAAAACCCAAATTAACATTCATCAAGAAACCTTTTATGTGATTATTCACCAGCACCTAAACACAAAGAAAACACCAACATGCACCCATAGTAAACCCACATCTGCACAAATAGATACTCAAATCTAAACACTTAGGAACCCCACCCTAGAAGAATAAACTTCATTTGTAACGGCCTGGATTTTTGAGATTGTTCCCCAGGTATGTTTGTCAGTTATTTCGTTGGGCCGTTATGGCAGTTCTAGAATTAAAAGGCATTTTGGTCAATTCCCCCTGAAGGCCAGTTTTAATGATTTAAGGAGCTTCAAGGTAGTTTTTATAATTCAATGAGCTATTGGGCTATTTATGTGTTTTCAAGACAAGGAAGGTCAGTTTTACTTTTTGGAGGTTTTCGCCATTTAGCATTAAGGGTTGATCTCTATCGATCAAATTCTATTCGCATTCTTTTATTTAATCGTAAAATCAGAAAAGCCAGAACCTCCATCTTCTCCTTCCCCTTCGTCTTCTCCTCTGTTTCTCTTTTGATCGCAACCTTCGCCGCGCGTCTCCAGTCGATCGCAGCAGCCTTGCAATCACGCCCGTAGCCGATTTCCTCACCGATCTGACCGCGCCCAGCAGCCCCCCGATGGCACCCCCTCGTCCGCGTCTTCGCCTTCACCTTCGCCTACAGCCGCACCGCTACTATGCCCTCGTCCCGTCCTTGCGACCCTAGTGCCCATGTAACCCTACAATGCACCAGTCGTGGAGCCAAGCATCTCCGTGTCCTTCGTTCGGGTTCGTGGGTATACTCTGTTCCCTACGTTCTCTGTTAATTTAGATGGCTTGATTTTATAATTAATTATTTAGAATTAATTGTTAGGTTGCAAAATTGTTCGTGTTAGTTATCTGTAGCTCAAAGAGCAACTTATTAATTGTTATGTAATTAATTTATGGGTTGTGTGGACCCTGCGTAAACGTTCATTGATTGTATCTTATACCTGCTTGCTTTATTGTATTATGAGCTTGTGTTAGTAGATAGGTTGATATGGTGATCTGACTATTCTGTTGACATGCGTTTAATTCCATGAAATTATGTTTGTTAGAACCATGCTAGGACTCTATGACTTTACTATTGATCATGTTGGTGATCTGTTTGGAATCGAACTCGTTATATTCTTAGCATGTCTTCTGTTAGGTTGTCATCATCCAGGGGCTGAGAGTGGACACGACGTATGTTGTCCCCATACATCGGGATCGGTGAGGATAGATTCTTACCCCTGACAGTCGGGTTGTAATGTAGCATGCTACCCTAGTGAAGCCTAGTTTGTGGCCTGCTAGAGTAGGATCCTTTTCTTGGTGTAAGCCTACCATGGAACGATCATTAGCTTCAGGCGTAGGTGTGAACAGGCTGCCACAGTTGGCTGCCGAGGGCCTCCCACCAACTGTGGATTAGTGCACACCATTCCGTATAGTTAGGCATGTGGACCTAGACCGGCGTAGTTTGTGTAGGCCTACATATGCCTCGGTTTACAGCAACATGCAGTGTGCGCGTTCACGTATTAGATGCCGAGAGGATGGCTCTCTCGGGCTAATGTCGTCAGTACACCCTTCCGTTTAGTTAGAGCCAGACACTAGGTACTCTCCCAAATGTCCAGGATCAGCATAGCGAGCTGATCATTAGTCGAGAGTTAGAGACTCTCAAGGTTTGAGAATATTGTTAGTAACTCATTCTGAGATTGATTTGCTTTACTGTATTGCATGTATGCTATGATGCTAGATGATGTGATACTTGCGTACTGTACCCCGGCTGGGGATTCTTATAGAGTACCATTCGTACTCACCCTTATTCTATAGTTTTTCACTAGGTAACTTGGGACTGCACCAGGATGGCTAGAGGAGAAGATGCCTGATCATGGGAGTCCGCTGTTCAGTTCATTATTTATTGGTTGTCTTGATTCAGCATGCATGATAGAAATTGGAATACTATCTGTTTTCATTTATTGAACTATTTTAATAATTTTTGGCCAGAGGCGATAACACTATTTTAAGATGTTTTTGTGAAACAGTTTTACAATTGAATAAGGAGTTATTTTACTTCAGTTATTTTTTTTCATTGTAACTGTTTTAAATTCATGCATGTAAGTAAGAACTAGGTTTAGGGCTGTTTTAGAAGCTGGGTTCTTACAGTTGGTATTAGAGCTCAGAGTCATAGATTCTGTAGACTAACTTACTGAGTTAGGTCGTTTGTCACCATGATCATCAGCACTCCAACATCTGTCAACTATATCGAAAGTTAAATTTTACTAAGGATTGTTTACAGTACTTGCATCTAGCTTACATGTTTTTCCTTTTGAAGTAGTGTTGGTCCGAGCGTGGACTAACTCAGTGTGGTTTGGTTGTAGATCGCGAGATATGACGGTCACTTGCAGTGGAGCTAGGACGTCAAATTTTACCAGTAGAGGTAGTGGCACAGAGCCCGTGATTGAGGAAGTTACCTCTAGTGCAAACTCGATCATCAGACCGCTGTTGGCCCTAAGTTGTTACCCTACCGAAGGAATCAGGTGGGGTTGTACCACCGCAGGGTGCTGCCTCTAGATTAGAGTTTGACGCATGGCGAGATCTGATTATGGGCATGTTTTTCAAGTAGAAGGAAGAGACCCGGGCATAGTTAGCCGCACAATGAGCAGAGTCTAAGGCACAAATGGCCCAGTTTGCTCAAATGTTTCAGCAGGCTCCACTAATGGTTCCTGCAGCGCCACCTGTTGGCCATGTTGTTCCCCTAATTGGGTCGAGAGTACCGCCAGTTCAGCAGAAGCCTGTAGTAGAGCCAGAGATTCCTGATGGTGCTGCCGAGGGTGGCAAGTGGCTCAAGGACTTCACGAAGTGAAGGCCTATAAAGTTTGATGCATCTGAGAACCAACAGGTCACATCGAAATGGTTGGCTCACATGGAGTACATCTTTCGCATTATGGTTTGCCTGAATATTCAAAAACCTAGATGTGCAGCTCATGTGTTAACCGAGACAGCTATCTGGTGGTAACAGTCCACTGACGGAGATAGACCAGTGAGGTCCCTGCCAGCCGCTTGGGATTTCTTTAAGATCGAGTTTTGCACCTAGTACATTAGTAAGGAAGCTCAGCAGGAAATGGTTGAGGCCTTTTCGAGTTTGAAACAGGGGGATGATACAATTGCTGGGTACGAGGAGAAGTTTTTAGAGTATAGCTATTTTGCCCTAGAATTGATAGCCACCAAGAAGCTGAAGATTAGGAAGTTCGTTGGAAGGGTTAGGGTGTAGGTTGCTCGGGATGTTCGAGCACTTGCTCCACAGACTTATGCTAGGGCTTTGGCCAAGACTTATAACGTGAAATATAGACAGTGAAAGCCAATGTTGTAGCAATTCAGAGTATGACATCCAGTTCTGGTCAGAAAGAAAGTATGAGCCTTCTAAGACTTCTTAGGCAGGAGGTCAGCAGCAGCGACGTCAAGGTCAGTTATTTCTGCATGAGCCTTCTAAGACTTCCTCATTTATTTCAGCATCGTTTGTTAGACAAGCTTGTTTGGAACTTAAACCTGTAGGGTTAGAGTTGTGTATGGCGACTCCTTCGGGAGTCAGTATGCTCGCTAGCGAGAAGGTTAGAGATGGCCGGATACTGATATACGGAGAGCTTCTAATAGCTACCCTCATAGTTTTTTTTATGAGTGGGTTCGATGTTATTCTCGGTATGGAGTGGTTAGCTGAGAACCACACATTGATGGATTGCCGCAAAAAAGAAGTTGTGTTCAAGCTGCCCAATAAGCAGAGCTTCAAGTTTTGCAATGTCCATAGCAGAGTGTGTCCGCCGTTGATTTCTGCTTTAAAAGCCCATAGTTTGTTAGCTCGAGGAGCTTGGGTTATTTGGAAAAGATGTCTAGGGAAAGTCGTCCTCCATTGTCTGTTGATAAAGTGTCAGTGGTTCAGGAGTTTACAGACGTGTTTTTTGATGAGTTGCAGGGTTTGCCTTCGCCAAGAGGAGTGAACTTTACTATTGAGCTCGAGCCAGGGACTCTCCCCATCTCGAAGGCTCTGTACCATATGGCGCCGGCTGAGCTAAGAGAGCTAAAGGTTCTGTTGCAAGAGATGTTAGACAGAGGGTTCATCCATTCTAGTGTGTCCCCATGGAGGAGCACCTATGTTGTTTGTAAAGAAAAATGATGGTTCGATGCTCCTTTGTATAGATTACAGAGAGTTGAACAAAGTTATAGTGAAGAACAAGTACCCGTTACCTCGTATTGACGATTTGTCGATCAGCTTCAGATAGCTTCTGTATTCTTCAAGATTGATTTGAGGTCTGGATATCATCAGTTGAAGATCAAGGATGCAGACATTCTCAAGATAGCTTTCAAGTCAAGGTATGGTCATTACGAGTTTGTGGTTAAGTCCTTCGGGCTGACCAATGCTCCGGCAGCATTTATGGATATGATGGTTATGGTGTTCAAGGCATTCTTGGATAGCTTCGTCATCGTGTTCATAGATGATATTTTGATTTATTCTAAAACCAAGGAGGACCATGCCTTGCACTTGAGGCAAGTGTTAGCAGTTTTGAAAGATAACAAGTTGTATGCCATGTTCTCCAAGTGTGACTTTTGGTTAGAGCAGGTGGCCTTCTTAGGCCACGTAGTTTCGAGAGAGGGTATTGTAGTAGACCCCACTAAGATTGATGTAGTGAGTTTGTGGGCCAAGTCGACTACGGTCGTAGAGATTTGTAGCTTTCTGGGATTGGTAGGTTACTATCGACGCTTCGTCAAGGACTTTTCTGTGAAAGCAGCACCCCTCACTCGGTTGATGAGAAAAGGTGTCGATTTTGTTTAGGATGCCAGTTGTGATGAGAGTTTTACAAAGTTGAAGCATAGCTAGACGTCAGCACTAGTGTTAGCTGTTCCTGAGGGAACCGGTGGTTTTGTAGTGTATAGTGATGCTTCCAAGTTTGGCTTGGATTGTGTTATGATACAGCATGGCAAGGTGATTACATATACTTCCGGGAGTTGAAGCCCTATGACCAAAACTACTTGACTCATGACAAGGAGTTAGCAGCAGTGGTTTTTGCACTGAAGATTTGAAGACACTATCTGTATGGCGAGAGGATTCAGATGTTCACGGATCATCAGAGTCTCACGTACTTCTTCACTCAAAAGGAGTTAAACATGTGACAAAAGAGATGGCTTGAGTTAGTTAAGGATTACGATTGTGACATTTTGTACCACTCGGGTAAGGCCAATGTTGTGGCTGATGCTTTGAGTAGGAAGACGTCACACTTTGCAGCTTTGTTAAGTTCGCAGGTTCCATTACAAAAAGAGTTGAAGCGAGCTGGTATAGCAATTTTGTTGGGAGAGGTTACCGCCAAGGTAGCCCAGTTGACTGTTCAGCCTTCAATCAGGTAGAGGATTATTGATGGGCAGCTGAATGACCCTGAGATGAGCAGATTGATTGACAAGGTTCAGGAAAATGGAGACTTCGACTTTGTTATGGCACCAGATGGTGGTTCGAGGTTTAGAGGACTCCTTTGCGTGCCAGCCGATGCAGAACTGCGAGTCGAGTTACTTACCAAGGCTCACAGTTCTCTGTTCATTTGGCATTTAGGGAGTACCAAGATGTATCAGGATCTTAAACATACCTTTTGGTGGGGCAACATGAAGAGAGAGATTTCAGAGTTTGTCAGCAAGTAAAGACTCCCAGACAGAAACTAGCCAGTTTGTTGCAGTCACGTAGTGTGCCTCAATAAAAGTGGGAGGAGATCTCCATGGATTACATTTATGAGTTGCCGAAGACGCCGCAAGGGTTTACTCAGATTTGGGTTGTTGTTGATCGATTGACTAAGAGTGCATACTTTATTCTCGGTAGGATCACCTATACCGTGGAGCAATGGGCACAGTTGTTTTTGGAGCAGATCGTTCCGTACCATGGAGTGTCAGGGAAGATTGTATCGGATCGAGATTTACATTTCACTTCTCGTTTCTGGAGAGTACTCTAGAAAATTTGGGCACTAAGTGCAGCTTTAGTACCGCATTTCACCCTCAAACAGATGGCTAGACAGAGAGAGTGAATCAGATTTTGGAAGACATGTTGCGAGCCTGTGTGTTAGACTTTTTGGCTTACAGACTTAGAGTTTGACAGCATAGAGTAGACAGAAAAGCTACGCCGATGTTCGGCGTAGAGACTTGTGGGACCCTTCGAGATTTTTGAGCTAGTTGGGGCAGTAGCTTACCATTTGGCATTGCCTCCGTCCTTGGCGGCAGTGCACAGTGTGTTTCACGTTTCAATGTTACGTCAGTATGTGACAGACCCATCTCATATTGTTTATTTTGAGCTATTAGAGCTGAATAAGGATTTGAGCTTTGAGGAGAAGCCTGTGTAGATTATAGCCCGAGAGCGCAAGACTTTGCGTAACCGAGAGATCTGTTTGGTTAAGGTTCAGTGGAGATGTCAGAAAGTTGAGGAAGCAACTTGAAAACTTGAGGATGCGATGAGGACGCATTACCTAGAGTTGTTTCAGTCTTAGGGACTTTCGGGGATGAAAGTCATAAAATGAGGAAGTATTGTAACGTCCCGAGTTTTAGAGACAGTTCCCCAGGTACATTTGTCAGTTATTTCAGTTGTTTTGTTGGGGGGTTATGGCAGTTCTAGCCTTAAGGGGAAGTTTGGTTAATTCCCCTTAGGGCCAGTTTTAATGATTTAAGGAGTTTCAAAGTTATTTTTATAATTTGATGAGTTGTTGGGCTATTTCTGTGTTTTCAGGACAAGGAAGGTCAATTTTGCTTTTTGGAGGTTTTTTCCATGTGGCATTGAGGGTTGATCTCTATCGATCAAATTCTATTCGATGTTCTTTTCTTTGATCGTAAAATCAGAAAAGCCAGAACCTCCATCTTCTCCTTCCCCTTTATCTTCTCCTCCATTTCTCCCTTGATCACAACCTTCTTCGTGCGTCCCTAGCCGATCGCAGCAGCCTTGTGATCACGCCCGCAGTCGATCGCTTCGTCGATCCAACTAGGCACAGCAGCCCAATGATCGCATCCCCTCGCACGTCTTTGCCTTTGCCTGCAGCCACACCCCGATTATGCCCCCATTCTGTCCTCGCGACCCCAGTGCCTGCGCAGCCCCACAGTGCACCAGTTATCAAGCTGAGCTTTACGGTGTCCCTCGTTCGGGTTCGTGGGTATACTCTATTCTCTGCATTCCCTGTTAATTTAGATGGCTTGATTTTATAATTAATTATTTAGAATTAATTGTTAGGTTGCGAGATTGTTCGTGTTGGTTATTTGTAGCTCAAGGAGCAATTTATTAATTGTTCTGTAATTAATTTAAGTAAGGATTTTTTGTTGTGGTTTGTGTGGACCTTGCGTAAACGTTCATTGATCGTATTTTTTGCCTGCTTGATTTATTGTATTATGAGCATGTGTTAGTAGATAGGTTGATGTGGTGATCTGATTGTTCTGTTGAAATGTGTTTAATTCAATGAAATTATGTTTGTATGACTTTACTATTGAGCATGTTGGTAATCTGTTAGGAATCGAACTTGTTATATTCTTAGCATGTCTTTTGTTAGGTTGTAATCATCTAGGGGCTGAGAGTCGACACGACGTATGTTCTCCCCACACTTCGGGATCAGTGAGGATAGATTCCCGCCCCTGACACTCAAGTTGTAGTGTAGAATGCTACCCCGGCAAAGCCTAATTTGTGGCCTGCTAGAGCGGGATCATATCCTTGGTATAAGCCTACCATGGAATGATCATTAGCTTCAGGCGTAAGTGTGAACAGGCACGAAGGCCTCCCACCGGCTGTAGAACAATGGACACCATTCTGTATAGTTAGGCATGTGGGCTTGAGCTGGTGCAGTTTGTGTAGGCCTACAGATGCTCTAGTTTACAACAGCATGCAGTGTGCGCACACACACATTAGATGCCGAGAGGACGGCTCCCTCGGGCTAATGTTATCAGTACACCCTTCCGTTCATTTAGAGCCAGACACTGGTTACTCTCCCAAGTGTCTAGGATCAGCATAGCGAACTGATCATTAGCCGAGAGTTAGAGACTCTCGAGGTTTGAGAATATTGTTGGTAACTCATTCTGAGATTGATTTGTTTGGCTGTATTGCACGTATGCTAGGATGCTAGATGATGTGATACTTGCGTACTGTACCCCGGCTGGGGATTCTTATTGAGTACCGCTCGCACTCACCCTCATTCTGTGGTTTTCCATCAGGTAATTTGTGACAACACCGGGATGTCTAGAGGAGGAGCTAACTGATCATGGGAGTCCGCTGTTCAGTTCATTGTTTATTGGTTGTCTTAATTCATCATGCACGATAGAAATTGGAATACTATCTGTTTTCATTTATTGAACTATTTTAATAATCTTTGGCCAGAGGCGATAACACTGTTTTAAGATTTTTTTTGTGAAATGGTTTTACAGTTGAATAAGGAGTTATTTGACTTCGATTATTTTTTTTCGTTGTAACTGTTTTAAATTCTTGCATGTTCAGTAAGAACCGGGTTTAGAACTGTTTTAGAAGCCAGGTTCTTACATCCTTAAATTGAGGTTATAGGCTCTAAGCAATTCTTTTATCTAACTTTAAAAGAGAAGCTCACCTTCTCCACAACTTTTCCTTTACTCCGTTTCTCTAATGAAATGCAAGTTTTTTGTTATGGTAAGATTATGTGTGAACTAGTGACTAAAACATTGAACTTTCTTCCTAAACTATTATTGAACTAAAAAAAATTATCTATCCACCAATAAGTATGGATCTTTCTACAAGTTAAAAAAATATTCTTAAAAGTGATTTATAATAACTCATTATTAAATAATGGTTGTCCCTTTTGGGAGTGGTTGAGAAGTTTGTTGGAAATGGTCATTTAGGGCTCGAGTTCTCTCTCTTGTAGAGGAGTTTTATGAGTGATTTGGTTGGAAGTCTTTTGTAGCTTGGGGAAGTGGAGTTGAGAGCATTTGATTTATATAGATAAAGTTGTAACCGAAAATAGAGGGCAAAACTTGGTCTCTACTACTCTATCAGAAGGCAAGGCATCATAATTATTAGAAGGTTAGGCGTTAGTCATAAAGTGGTATGCATGCATTAGAAGGTGGGGCCACCTGTCAAGTACCTGTCTCTACTCTTCGTGCAACATGCGAAGGATATGATTGAGCCTCAAATATTTCTTGAATAGTGTGTGCATCCTTGTTTGAATAACCTTTTGGCTCAAACCTTTTAAGTCAAGGAGGTGGCATGTTGATTAGGTTGTGTCAAATCCCATGGACCGAGTTGTGGGTCTTTATGAAATTGTTGGACTATTGAGCTTTCATTAAACTGAACTAGATTCCTATTCTAGAGCTCTTTTTTTTTGGGTCATTTTTCAGTTGTTTGTTTTAGTGTTTTATCACTTTCTAAGCTTATTTTCGGTCCTAATTAGGTCTAAAGTATCTTCATATTAATTACTTTTGTAGGGTCATGTACTTCAAGAGTCTTCATGGATGTTGGATTATCTCCCAAACTAATAAATTATAGTTTATGGGTAGTTTAAGGGCTTTTCTAGTAGAGTTTTACTACTCTATTTATGTGAATGTCGTAACAGTACAAATTGAACTACCTTGTTAGAATTTTATTCTCTATTGGTTATTGACTTTGGTATGTGTTCTCGATCCGAATTGTGGATCGGGTTCAGTTTCACTTTGAGGTAATTTTCCTCTTGTCTGATCTTCGTCCACCAGGGAAAGTGTTGTAATATATTTTTTTGTTTGATTAATGAAAGTTTTTAAAAAAGTAGAAATCTTTCTAGTGTCAATCATTTATAATTGGAAAATTATATTTTTTATTTTCTTTGATTTTTTTTTTTATATCTCTTCTCGATTTATTTTTGCATTATTCAACTGTCAAAATCTAAAAGATGGTCGAGATCTCTACGAATATGTTAGCAGGTAAGCATTGTATCTACAAAGGTCACAATTTGGTTTGATGTAGGCATTAACATTAAATTATAAATAACAATCCGATTGGTCTTTATATTCTCTTAAGAAATATACCTAAAAACTATTCACAAAGGTTCATAAATGTAAAGTTTATTAAGGATAATTCATTGTACCGAAAGGGCTTGATTGATATTATTACTGTTTTTAAAGATGATACCACTATTGATATGATATTATCTATCCCTGTTAAACATAAGTTCATTGTATCGAAAGGGTTGATGACATGCTGGTTTCATTATTTGCTGGTAATTCAGTTCAATACCTTTTAATTTTAGAAATCAATATTTAGCTCTTATTTATTTGAGAACAATATTATTCTTGTAGGATTTGTGGTGCTCTTCCCCACCTAAAGTTCATTGTCTACTTTGATTTTAAGTATTGTAAATTCAATCAAAGTCCTCCAAAAGGCATTCCCACGGTATCACATTGTTGGATATTTTGGATGGTAGTAATTATTTATCATACCATTAAGCACCTCTTAACAAATGGACCTATTTCTGTAGTAGTATGAGTTTGAAAGAGTTATCATTATATACTTTGCTCCAAATACCATTTATTGAATCTAATATTTGTTTCACTTTGAGAATTGATTGAAAGTCTCATATCAATGTAAATAAATATTCTCACTAATAATTCATGATCACTTTCATCTTTATCCCAATGTGAAACTTTGTTTGTACTCTTGATTTCCTAATTAACATAACCCTAAATATAAAACTTTGATATTCACCGAATCACAATGTCGTGTTACAACAGACATATAAACAAAAGTCTTTACTACATCGCTTTCTTGATTACATAATATTAAGAATCGTTTACCTCTCCTATCCTCCCGATTTTGAGAATAAAATGAAAGTATAGATTGAATTCTCTATCAAGTCTCAAAGTTGGGGAAATGTATCTCCCACACGACATCGTCCTATATGTTCGTCCGTCTCTTTAGTTGTCTGTGAAACATGCACTACTACTAATTTAGGACACAAAAAGACATATTTGGTTTTAGATTCAATTTAAAAGGCAGCATGGGAGAAGAATTCCATGATTATTATTGTGTATTGTCAAATAGGATATTCTAATTTGTCACAATTATTAAAGTAGTGTAATTCCAATCAAAGTCCTCCAAGATATTCTTAAAATATATTATTTCTAGAGACCCAAATCCAAAATGGAATTTTTCAAATTATATAGAGTTGGCTGCCTAACTCCACCTTTCGGAATTGGATTTCTTTCAAATTAAAACACAATCCAAATCCAACATAGGAATCCAATTCCCAAGAATCTCCTTTTGCATTACTATTAATTATTAACCAAACACCGCATTATAACTCGTGTTGTTACAAAAACATTTGCAAGGATATGCCAGAGAGGAATTGGTTTATCCATGATTCTCTATTAAAATATTTATCCTTAATCTATGAATTGAATCTTCCAAATTGAGGGCTGGCCAAATGACTAAATAAAATTAAAATAAAACAGCCCCAGGATAATGTAATCTATATTCCCCAATAAAAGATAGATTACTCTGCCCAAACAGCGTCATTCACTCATTACCACTAGACATTTAACAACAAATAATCATTAAAGAATATTGTGGTTTTTTTTAAAAAAAAAAAATTGGTTGTAGATAACACATTCTACATTCATATTTAATTATGAAAATTTTCTTCAAATATTTTATACTTTCGAACTTTTATTATTTTCTATCAATTTCACTCAATTATTTTCAATCAATTTAACTTATAGTCATCAATTTTATTTGATTAAAGTCATCAATTTTATAACTATCATTATCTGTTTAATTTGATTGAATAATCTTTTGTTATATTTGATTTTTTTCTAAAAAAAAAAAAAAAAAAATCTTCTTTTGTTATTCATGAAGAACAATTTTAAAATGTACATGTTAAAATTTAAGGTGTTTTTTTTAAGTATAAATTGGGCGAAAGAGACCACAAACCCTACACAGAGGATAATACTCCTCTCAAATAAATTAGAGCCAAATACCAATTTTCTCCTCTCAAATAAATTAGAACAAAATATCAATTTTTTCAGAATCAAACCAACTCTAACAGTGAAGTTAAACTCAATTACCAAAAAGTAATGAAACAAACACGTCACTGTAAAATCCAAAGTTTTAGTATAACGAAAGGGGAAGCAACTTTCTCCTTCCATCTTTATATAGTGTCCCTCAAAATATTAATATCAAAAGAAAACATTGTTGAGTTTTTGGCAAACACTATAAAATGTCTATGTTTTAGTTTAAAACATCTTAATTAAACATACATTTAGCTCAAAAATACATCAAGCTCTACTAACTCGAGTTAAATTTGTTTTTTAATTTCTTAGGAAAAAATGAGGTAAAGGGTGTAATAGTATACATTTTAAAGGAAGTGTGTAATTGGATCGGGAAGAATTGTATGTGATTTTAACAATTTATCAGTTTGTGGTTTTTTGTCCTCAAATTTTCAGATTTTCCACATAATTTTGTAGGTTCTAATTTTGTTTGTTTTTTTGTTTTTTTTATTTTTAATTTCTCTACTTGCTTATTCATGCGGTTATATAGGGAGAGTTTTTTTTTCCAACAAATGGTATCAGAACTTTAGGTTCATAGTTCTTTGGAATTTCAAGTATGGTTTGTAATTACAACGGTGTCTAAACTTCTACCTAATAAAGAAATTCTTGAAACGAGCTACAACTGGTATTGTAAATAGTGTAGGTTGTTCACTATTTGCAAATTTGCTAGAAGTGAAGTAGACATGTCAGTCTTTATGAGTGTATTGAAGATTGACGTGGAGAAATTTGATGAAGCGGTGATCTTTGACTCGTGACAAGTGCAAGTAAAGATGTGTTGATACAATTACGATTTACACAATGATTTAATTGGAAAACCAAGTGATTGTGTTTCTAAAATAAAAGGTTAAGCGGTGATAGTGGTCTAATGGAGTCCAATGGTGGTTACTATAGAGGTTCTAAGAAATCTAATAACTTTAAGAAGTAGAAGAAGAAGAGGAATGACTTTGTGCAAAAAAAAGGTTATTGGAAATGCAGACACTTTGGTCATAAGAAAAAGAATCGTTTTGACAAAGCAAGTTCGTCAAAGAGCTCCCCTACGGATGCTGACCTAGTCTCTCTTGCCAAAGAGGTGGTTGCTTCCTCTAAAGAAAGACATAATTCATCCTTATGGCATGTTCGATTTACCATGATAGAGGATGTGATGTTAGTAGTTCCACAGGTTTTCACACGATCATTATTTTGAAAATATACCAGATGTGTGGTGAAAGTTATATTGATGACTGTAGAACTTTCAAGTGAGCCAAGTAGGTGAAAGTTACACAATATATTTCAAATTTATCGACATGTGATGATAAAGAAAAATCTTGGAATGTGAGATTTCAAGTGGTTGACTTTTATGGTGGAATAGGTTATAATTCTCAAAGTTTAGAATTATGGTTGTTGGTGAAGACAATATTACGGTAGATAGTTGTTCCCATCTCAAAAGTGCAAGAAAATGGTGTGCTCCAAGTACTATGAAAGAACCACATGATTTTGATTTTAAAACATCTCAATTAGAAACATTTTAAGTTTGATGTACTAACTCTAGTTCAATTGTGTGATTGTAACAATTTGTCACATAGTAAAGTTTATTAGTTTTGTTTTCTAATTTTGAAATTTTCTAACATAAATTTTAGGTGATTTTGCATGTAGAGCAAAAAGAAAAACCCAAAAATTACCATCAATAACATTTTTAAAAAAAAATTAATTACGTATGTAACAGAAAAATGGGTTGATCCCTATAAAATGACCAAAATGTTCACGTTTCAATCAACTTTTAATTGATAGCATTCAATCAGTTTTCAACTAATAGCTTTCAATCAGTTCGCTAATAACCTTAAATTAATTTGATGATATATTCAATCAGTTCACTCGTAGCCTTCAATTATGAATAGTTGCTTTTTTAAAAAAATGATAAAATTAGTATTTTTAAAAAATGAAATAGGAATTGTAATAAATGAATTACTTTTTTTTAAAAAAATGTTATAATTGCAATAAACATCTAAAAATAGCATCCCAAGGGGTGGCACATTAGTTGAAAACTTGGGTTTTGAGGGTATACCCCTTTCAAGGTCCCAGGTTCGAGATTCACCTATAACATTACTCGTTTGATGTTTTCGGTGCCCGTACTTGGCTTAGGGACAGATATGGTTATCCTTGTTTCAAAAAATCTAAAAATAGCTATCTACGATAAATTCCCTAAATTTTATATTATTGTTTTGTTAGTTTTTTTTTTTTTTTAATTTCTCAATATTATTTGTTTATTCATGTTATTATATAAGGGGTTTCTTAAAAACAAAATCCAATATCAAATTCGATGACAATTGACAATAATGTTTTTTTTTTCAAGATTACGACAATAATGTTGAATGCGAGTAGGTATAAGACTATACAATTTTCTCTACAACGAGATGCCACATTTCCTTAGTTGCATAAACTTTTGAGTTAAATCTTTTAGCCTCAAAATCGAAGAGAGATTTTTTTTTTTTTTTTTCTTGGAAAGAAAAGTTACTTTAGTGGATGTGATTAAAGTACACCTAATCCTAATGACCCTATGTAGCCAATGTCTACTGCATTGGGCTTTTTTAATGGCTTTAAATTGATACCAAAATAAAGTTCCAAAAGCAAATAAAAATTGCTTAAATTACGAATTTGTTCCTAGAAGAGAAAATTGGGGAGTAACAAAAAATAATTAAATAAAAAAAAATCTTATGGTTAAGTGAAAATTAAATTGAATTTCTATGGTTTTAAAATCAGAATTTAATCTATATATTCGTATAAAATCTAATAAATAGTCCCTAATGACACAAATCACTGAAAATTAAGTACATGACAATTTGCTTTGTTTTTCTTTTGAAAAGAAATGGAGAAATTGAAATTACATTAGATTCAACATTTTGGGATAACAATTCTACTCTTTTCTCGTTGATATAGGCCATTTAGAATATCTGGGCATTCTTCCATCCATCTTCCTTCTTGATTGTCAAAACTAGCCATTTGCGCTAGTTTATGGGCAAGAGTATTTGTCTCTCGATTACACCATTTGAAACAGATAAACTTGAAATTTCTGTCTGTTTGCAGCGTTTCTTCAATGATTCTTCCAACCTCTTACTGGTTCTTGCAATGTTTTTGTAACTAATTAATCACACGCAAGGCATCAGACTCCACCTCTTTGGAAACCAAGTTCAAAAGCCATTTCCACTCCTTCTCTAATAGCTATCGCTTCCACAATTTCTGGATCAACAATCCACTTGACCCGTTGAGACATTGAAAACATTACCTCACCCTTCTAATTGCGAATAATAGTCCCATAACCACTTCTTCCCTCCTCTAAATTTATAGCAACATCGGTATTCAATTTATAGTTTTCACTCAGAATTTTTGGTGTCCTCCATGACAATTTGTTATTCATGTGTAAATTTAGATATCATTTGTATTTTTTATGGTGTATTTTAAATAGTCGACCGAATAAAGGTTGAGTTGTCTATTGTCACACAAATTGCATCAAATAGCTAATTTTTAACTAATTTATTATTCAATTTGGTACTTTAACTCTTGCAATTTTCAAACAAAATAAAGTTTACATGCTAACAATATACAATATAGTACATGGTTGATATATAAAATAGCTAACAATAACCTAACTAATTTACTAGTGATTATGAACGACAATAATATTCATGAAATTTCATCAAAGTCATATGACTAAATTGTAGCTTTTATTTAGAAATATTAAATGGTAGTTTAGATTAAATTATAAATATGAGATCAAATTTGAAATTTACCAAAGAAAAGGGGAAACAAATAATATCTAAGTAAAAAATAAAATTAAAATAAAAACAGGTTTGTTGCAGAGAAGTCACGAAAATGATGGTTGATTCAGATTTGCATAAACTTGATGCGCCCCGCCACTGCTACAGACTGGCCCATTTTAGTTTTTACTATATTTTGTAGACCCTACTTATAAATCAAATTATAAAAATTAAACACTACTTTTGTTTTAAATGATAAACTATTAAAATTGTCTTTAAATTATTGGGTTTGTGTAAAAAATACTCATAAATTTAAAGAAAAAAATGTTATTTTATTTTATATAGGGATGGTTGGAGCAGCTTGTGTGCACATTTGCTATTATCACGGAGTATAGTTCTAAATTTTAAAATTTTAAAGTTTCAAAAATGTTCTTTAAATTTAAATAGAAACCGTTAAAATTTTGTTTTTAAAATACACTTAGTTTGAGAACATGTTTAAAAAAAATATCCTGAAAAATGTTAAATTTTTATTTGAATAATATGTTTTTTATCTTTCAAAAATATTAAAAATATTTCTACTAAAAATGGTTATTTTCTTCCTCTCTTGGTATATTTTTCCCTTAATGAAAGTTAATGTTAATAAATATATTATTAACATTTGAAATTTCATTGTAAAATTTGATAAAACAAGTTTAAAAATCCAAATTTTTTTACTGTAACTATCCATCTTAACTCTTCAAAAAAAAAAAAAACTAAATTATTGTTGGGATTAATTTGAAAACTTAAATTGATAGGCTCATGTACGGATTTATGTCACTTTTTTAAAAATTGAATGATAATTTTTTTTTTTTATTGTTTTTCTATATGAGATCGATTTCTAATTTAAATGATTTAAATAATTTAACTATCCAAATATTTGAATTTAATGTTAAATTTTGAGGATTTCAAATTCAGATTTGTTGTTAATCATTACATCAAACTTAACGTTAATTTTAGGGCTCATTTGTAACTATGTAATTTATTTAAACTTCTGAATTTTTTCTTATTAATTGTTAATATAATATTAAACTTAAAAATTTAAAGCATATTACAACTAATAGTAAAACTAACCAACAAATTCGGTGTAATTTGAACTAACATTAAATGACTTTGTGTGAATTGAAAAACAAAATAGTAATGTCATAAAATAAATGATAAAAAGTATAAGAAAATAGATTGAACAATTAATACTAACATAAAAATAATTCATAATTCAACAATATAAAGGTAAAATTAACTAACATTTTCATCAAAACATTAAATTATTTATTATGGTGAATGATATTTTGAAACTTTTAAAAGTTGAGTAGTATTTGTAAAATACAATTTAACGAATTTCATATAAATTTAAGGATAAATGTATTTTTGAAACAATTTCTTTAAAAGAAATTAGCGATATTTTTTCAACATAATTTTTTAAAAAAAAATTTAGGGATATTTTTGAAACTTAACATTTTTTAAAGGAAATTTATTTCACATTCTAATTTTGTATTACATTTGCAATACAATTTCTAAAATAATTCATCTATAATACATTGACTTTTATCAGTAATAGAACTTAACCCGTGTAGAATAAGTCTATCACTAATTGAATAGAACACAACCAGTGATAAAACTCAATTTGGATTTCCTACTACAGATGAATTAGTTTTGATTTTGTATTATAGATGAAAATACTTTACATTTTTTATTATACATGCAAAATTCCATTTTTTTAATTTAAGGAGCTTTTGAACGTTTAAGTTTTAATTTTAGAATTCAAAAAAAGTAAAATTAGTTTAAGTATAAGTCTAACTAATTTTTATTTAAATTTATTAAATAATTATTATATTTTACGTACAAGAAATAAAATACAATGTGATACACTATTTCTAAAATTTGTAGAAAAATACTTTAAAAAAAATTAATATCTGTTACAAAAATTAAAAATATAGACTAAATTTAAATATTTGTTACCGACTGAAGTAAAACATAATTCAAATTATCAAAATGATACTTGTTTTTCAATAGTAAATAAAGTAGGAAATATTGTGAAACCTCTTCTTTCACTTCTGCCACCTCTCCATCCATCCATCAATCAGTCTTATCATAATTTTAATTGCATGCTACGATAGATATGTCTGCTAAAGTTTTTGTTATTGATTTGTGCATTTGAGTTTGTTTGTGACATTTCCATAATTATAGGCACCTTATTATAATTTGTAAATCATAAATGTAATTGAAATTTGCATTTGAGTTTTGATAAGTAATTAACACTCCACTTAAATATAAGCTAAAACTAATTAAGATATAGATTATCACCCTGATGTAAACTCAAAAAAGAAAGAAAACAAAACTTATCACCATGAGCTTAGACGTTCGAATTTTTCCAACTTCATATTTTGTTGAACTCGTTTTTTAGTATAAATTTGGGGAGGAAAACCACTCATCAATAAGAGGTACTACTGCTCTCAAATAAATGAGAATTAAATATCGATTTTTTAAAATCAAACTCGTGAGGATGATGTTAAATTGGATTATCAACAACGAAACCAATATTACACCAACCTTTTCGGTATATTATGTTAACTTATAAACGATAAACAATGAGTTAATAATTGCATTTTAATGAGTTAAGAATAGTTTATAAATAAATAAATAAAATTAAAATATTGATTTTCCTATAAACATCTTTAAAATTATTAATTCAAAGTGTTTAGGGTAGATTCTTAGCATATTTCATGAATAACAAAAGAAAATTATATGGATCTACAATTTTAGAAAAATTCAAAATATAACAAAACTAATATAGTCAAGTTAAACAAGATTGAAGCAAAATTAATGGCTTCAATCAAGTAAAATTGATGAGTTTAAATCGAGTAAAATTGATAGTCTCATCAAGTTAAACTCATTGAAAGTAATCAAGTAAAATTGACGGATAAACAATAAAAGTTAAAATATTTTATCATGTATAATTTTTTAAGAAAAACTTGTTACAATTAAAAGAGATGGTAGAATTTGATATCTACAACAAATTTTCTTTAAAATAAAAGAAACTTACAAGATTAGTCAAATCTAGAAAATAATTACAAATACGATCACTTCAAAATAAAATAAAAAGCAAATGTAATCGTTTGTAGTATTTATAATACAATATTAAAACATATTAATGACTATGAATGGAAATAGTATGATAGTCAAATACCAATTTCCAAGCTTGAACTTGTGACCATGAAATTGAAATGGATTAACACTAAATAAAATAATCAAGTGCGCCACCGACTCATTCGGTATATATATATATATATATATATATAAATTAACATGAACATAAGTATTTTATTTTTAAGTTTTAAACTCGCTCTAAATATAGGATTATGATATCAATATTTGTATAGGATTGATTGCGAGTCTATGGGGCTACTCTCCAAAGATATGCAACAATCTTTTGTTTGTTTCTTCTTCCACCAACATAAATCTTGCTACTAATAATGTCATGTACAACCTAGTATCCACGAAGTCACGTTTGAAATTCCTTTCTATTTAATAGTAGGTTCGAATTCCAAATCCTCCAAATATCTGAAGTACTAAAAAAATCTTTAATACAATCACCAACAATTTAATTTTATAACTATTTTATTTTTATTTTTCTTTATCGAAACCATTATTTTATTATTAAGAGGTCGTTTGATTTTTGGTAATCAATATAATTGAAGTCTTGTGATATCTGGAATTCATATGTTTTGAATTAAAGATGTCGAGCATTTGTTTTATATGAATATCTTTTTTTTAATCATTTTATATGAATATTTGTTTACGAATACTTGATATATTTAGATAAATGTGTTGGTTTCACACTAATCGTACTTGTTAAATACTAAAAATCCCCTAATTTAAATATATTTCTAGAATATATGACTTGAAATGAAAATTGTTATGAAATGGTAGATATCCATAACATCACATTTTCCATGAGTTATTTTTAGTATTTTTATTTTTTTTTAAAATCCATTTGCCATGAGTTATTAACCTTCCCATAAATCATATTAAGTTACATGTTATAAGTTACAACTTTGTATTGTAACATTCACCATTGTATCCTATAAATAGGATGTAACGACTCGACTTTTCTAAAATATTTTAATGGAGTGTTACAGGTGCATACATTTCAAAATCCACAAAATTAATTTGATGAACACATGCAATTTCAAACAAAACCTCGTAAAATCGTGAAACTCGGCTGATAGTCCAAAAACATGCAAAATATGGTTCGGGATCTCGATAGTTCAAAATAAAAGGCAGTTTAACACAGTTTAAAACATAAAGGCTGACACAAGATAAAAGCAATGCAGAAAGGAAATAACGACACCGTGTCTATGATCATTGCAACTCCCATCCTAGCCACCTCGGAATGGATCTGTACCTGGAAAATGTAAGGGGTGAGTATATCGAAATATACCCAGTAAGGAGCCCTACTATGAGGTTAAGCATGCAAGCAGAAAAAAGTTAGAAAGTACGACAACTAAAGCTAAGTGCTTGGCACATACGTGTCCGGCCCACGGGCCGGTCACGAGGAAACAATGTCAAAAGACGGAGTGCAAGCCATGAAAAAAGGCATAATTGAATGTCGAAAATCATCTTACATTTGTTAGGGGCGGATCACGAGTGAGGGAAACACAGGGTCCCTAATCCTCGGGACGCAACACGTCTCATACCGTGTCCACAGAGACATATACAAATGTCATGGGATAGCCAGACTTAAGACGGGGACCTGCCACGCTTCCGCTGCTCAACTCTGATAGCGTATCAAAAGAGACATACCTGAATGCCTAGGGGTAGCCTAACCTATGATAGATGACGACTCTTAAATAGAGTCAGAATTCAAGATAATTTTGGATTATTATTTGCGGTTATCAATTAAGATTTGATGCGAATGAGGTTAAAATAAAGAGGAAAAGATATGATATGTTAATGCTTACGCATTAGGGGAATAAATTGCGAGATGTGAATTATAGAGCTTAAAATGAATGAATTAGCACACTTAACACGTACTTAGCAAGGCTTATGCTGGCAAACTGTTTTGCAAGAATTGGCACTTGCGACGTAACGCAGAGTTGAGTTTTAAGACCCGCGAACGCGAGCAATTATGCTCGAGAATTGCCAACACACTTCAAGCAAAATAAGGAAAGAATCAATTGGGAGCAAGAAGTTGACTAACTAGAAAATTACGAGACAGATTGCTGGAATCAAGAGATTCTTGCCTTTGGCAAATAAAAACTCAATTGACAAGTTTATACAATGAAAGATGTCGCGTTGTTTGATTTATGCCTATTCTTGAATATTTTGAGAGTTGACGTAGAAGCCTATAAAAGGCAATAGGATTATAGAGAGGTTGGAGAAACGAGAACCGAGACTTTTATTGTTTTGTTGTTTCATTCAGTAATACTATTTCAGCATATTTTCTATGTCGTTATCAGTGTTCTTTGTTGTGTGATGAACTAATTTTCTTGAGGAAATGCTAGGAAAAAGTGGAATAGTTTGGGACATGTGTTAATGTAACGGCCCAGTTCTTCATTCCAGTTTCTCAGGTACGTTCGGTTAGTTTTTCTGATGTTCGGTTGGGCCGTTA
>JBBMKA010034817.1:0-23333 GCA_037833695.1 Sechiopsis laciniata
AATACAATATTTATGATTAATACTAGTATTAATGAGATTTATAATATAATATTAATGATTAATACTAGTATTAATGACAATTTATAATATAGTATTAATGAAAATTTATAGTACAATATTATTAGTATTAATGAATATTTATAATATAATATTAAAATGTATTAATGATTATGAATGATTTTAAAAATTGTGACATTTACCTGAAATAAAATAAAATAATTGCGTACATTTATAATTAAATTCATCCCATACAATTCTCTTAAGAAAAACTTGAAAGGTACATCAAGGCCCACTGGAGAAGAAGAAAGACAAAATAATCTAAAAGATGATTATAGAAAATAAGCTTAAGTGAAAATCTGATGACTCAAGTATAAAGGCGTGATATTGGGATTTTTAAATTTTTAAAATTTTCTTTTATTAAAGGTAGAAGCAGCCATTAAAATAAAAGAATAGTTTTGTCATTTTATGTTAAATGAATTTCTTAATTTTTAATGCTACACTACTTTTGTTAAATTTTTATAATCTGAACACTTTTGTAAATATTCCCTTTTAGAATTTCCAATACATATCAGCCCCAGCTCATATCCGTCTGGCAGCCCAACTAATCCCACCCTAAAAGGCCCACGGCCCAACTCGAGTATTAAAAAAAAAAAAAAGGAAACGAGTTATAAACCCTAGCCGCTGCCCCTTTATTCTTCTTAGCTTCAGGTGGCCGCTCTTCTCTTCTTCTCTCTTTTTCATTCTAGGTCATTTCAATCAGTGGAGTCGTTGCAGAGAAGCCATGGTTCACGTTTCGTTTTACAGGAACTGTAAGTATATAATTCCACACTGAACATTTCTGTATTTGCATAACCATGTCTTTCAAAGATCAAACTTCTGTTTTTGTATGATATTTCTTTTGTTACTTGTTTCTTCGATTTTCTTCTCTGCACGTGTTATGCAATCTTGTTGATCTAGTTACCTGAAATGTTTCGAAGGATTGAGTTCGTGTTGCTTGAATTTTTATCTCTTTTTGTGGGCTTCTGATGTAATTTTCACTTGAGCATGTTGTAGAATCAGCGAGATTGAATTTTGAACCCTTTTTTATTTTTCGTTTTCAAGTATTTATTCTGAAAAATAGAATATGTCATAGTTTCTGTTACGTTATAACTTGTAAAAAGTATTGCTTCTTTGTTTTTTGCTGAAATGGGTGATAATTGTATTGTGGGTGTTGTGTCATTATATAGATGGAAAGACTTTTAAGAAACCCCGACGCCCTTATGAGAAGGAGCGTCTGGATGCGGAGTTGAAGTTGGTTGGAGAATATGGGCTTCGTTGTAAGAGAGAGTTGTGGCGGGTTCAGTATGCGTTGAGCCGTATCCGAAACAATGCTCGTATGCTCTTAACACTTGATGAAAAGAACCCACGTAGGATTTTTGAGGGAGAGGCTTTGCTCAGAAGGATGAACAGGTATGGCCTTTTGGATGAGAGTCAGAACAAGCTCGATTACGTCTTGGCTCTTACTGTGGAGAATTTCCTTGAACGCCGTCTCCAAACTCTCGTGTTCAAGTCTGGGATGGCTAAGTCTATCCACCATGCTAGAGTTCTCATCAGGCAGAGGCACATTAGGTAAAGTAGCTCTGTTTTCCCTTTTCTCATTAGAGTTATACAGAGTTCATGTACTCATACGCTCTAATGTTATTCCTTATTATGCATAGCAACAACATTTGTTTATTCTATTAGCTATTCTCATTTTCTTTCGTAGTGCTTTGATGGTCAACTTTTAGAGAGATTTCTATTTATTTTCTGAGAATTTAATTTGTGCTGCTTGGAAATTAAAAAAACATTGTTCTCATGTGATCATTTCTATATTTAAAGTTATGTTTAAGAGTAGTTTTGTCTTGGTTTAAGATACTGTCTTAGAATTGGGATTTATTTTCATGCACAACTACCATCTGATCTAAGTTGTATATTCCTAAAAAAAAAACTGTCTTAGAAGTGTGATTTATGATGAAACTTTTTTTTTTTTTTTTTTTTATATTCGTGACTGATTATACAACATTTGACTACTACATCATAGATCATGGATAAGTTATATATGTCATTAGCTCTCAAGTGCACTCTTTATGTATGTTTGAATTGAAGTTTTGTTAATAATTTTATCTGTCACACTTTCTCTATCTTCTTTAGGGTTGGAAGGCAGGTGGTGAACATCCCTTCTTTCATGGTGAGGGTCGATTCCCAGAAGCACATTGACTTCTCTCTCACAAGTCCGTTTGGAGGTGGACGTCCCGGAAGAGTGAAGAGAAGGAACCAAAAGGCTGCGGCTAAGAAGGCTGCTGGAGGAGATGGAGATGAAGAAGATGAGGATTGAGTCATCGATTCTAAAATAATGTTCTGAACCGTATCTATCACTACTTATGAGAAAGAATGTTCGTTTAATCTCGTTAGAAGTTTTGCTTTAAATATTTTTGAATTTGAAAACTTGTTTGTGTTTTAGTAAAGGGAACTATATTAGCCTATTTGGTTTTAATTGCCACAGTTTTCATGCATTGATACTGCATTATTTGAAGGACTTTGTTTTTCTCAATATTCCTATGCATTCTGATTTTTTTTGAGTTGATTTATCTAATCTTTGCTCTGCTGCACAGCTTTATTATGTTCAGGGCTTCGTAAATCTAAGGCTCATAAGTTATTGAAGTTTAATTTAAGAATTTTTAGACCTCAATGGGAGCATTAGCTCGATGTATGCCTAATGACCAAGAGGTCTTAGGTACGAGTCTTACACCCCAATTGTTGTAATTTAAAAAGAATAATAATAATAAAAATTTTCAAGATGAAGTTTGACAAATGCGACTGATGATTCTTGTGGGATATTTTGATCTGGCAATGGCCATTTTGAAGAAGAAAGCTTGGATTTCATGAGTATTTTGGCCTAGTGCAATTTAATTTTGAGAAATGCTAATGCAAATATAAAAAGAAATATTTAGATAATGTCCATGTATGATCTACAATATAATGCTTGTCTACATGGCTTTATATAGACCATATCTTATTTTATTTTTAATTCAAAAGGTAAAAAAATAATATAAAGAAAAATAGGATGTGGCTCATATTAAGTTACATAAGAGGGTATTATTTTATAGGTCATGTTCAGACATAACCTAAATATTCCTCATATAAAAATGGCTGTTCGATTGTCAAACTCAAATTCAATATGAATGCTCTTCAATTTAGAGAAACAAGTAGCAACCCAATATTGATCTTGAACAAGATTCACAAGACTTTGCTTTATTTGAAAGATGCGAGGACTTTTGTTGAAATCGATCATGAAGATAACCAAAAATTTCCCTAGAAAATTGAGTGAAAAGAATGCTAAAAGAAATACCTTTGAAAATAGAATTCGAAATCTAGGCTATCCGATCGTCTACGAACATAGTCGTTCTTTATCAGCAATTTGGAGACAAGAAGTAGTAAATTAGAGAAATTTTATGTTCGTTGATAGAGCCATCGATCACAAAATAATTACAAATGTATTGCTCTCAAATAATATGAGAGCTAAATACCAATTTTGAGGATCGAACACATGACGGTGGAGTTAAAGTAAATTACCACAAATCAAGATCACCAACGCGCCACCAACCCATTCTGTTATTTTATGATTATTTTTATTTCAAGTGTTACATAACAAATTAAAAAAATTGTTATTTTAAAAAACTTATAATGCTTTGAAAACAATCACAATTAGAGGTATACATGGTTCAAGTTGAGTTGGATTAGGATGATTTTTTGAACTGACTTAAAGTTTTGAATTGGATAATTAGCTAACCAATCCAACCTTATTATTAAGAACAATCCAACCCATATATTCAAATCCAAGATGGTCATATTGTTAGTACATTCTCTATCAACATGTTAAAAATTTATCTTGTTAATTAATCTTAATTCACGTTGGGTTGAAGGAGTAAGAATTTGATAGTGGATATACTAGGGTACAACAAAAGCTATATTTGAGGATGAAATCAATTGATTCGATATTTTTAGTATAAAATATAATTTCTATTGCCAGGAATCAAACCCGGTTCTCTTGGGTGAAAGCCGGATATCCTAACTTCTAGACGACAATGGAAGTTTGATTTAATTCTTCTATTTATAACATATATTAAAAGTAAAACACAAATATTAATTCTAAGTATAATTGTTTTTTAGTTTACGTATGCATACAAGTGTCCGACATTAAAGGTACTCGTCATTATAGATGATTGACATCGTTTATCCGCTTTTATTTTTTATTTATTTATTTATTTATTTTATTTTTATTTTTATTTTTATTTTTTTAAGTTTTGCTTGTTATCTAACATCGGTATTTTAAAAAGAAGAAAAAAATTATCAGTCATCAAAGCCCACAATGGTGAGTCATTTCAATGTTTTAAAACCATTTGATATCTTGGCTATGACTCCAATTCTTACCAACAGCTATTCTCTGATGTCTCTTCCACCACCTCTTGTGAACCATATTATTAAATCCACCATGGTATCTTAGCTACAAGCATACCAAATCTCTCATTTTCTGCCTTAACTTCTCATCCCTTAAGACCTCTTTGATGTCCCTATGACCAACCATCCATCCACACGTCCTTCATTACTCATTCGATGTCTTCAGTGCCTGGCTTAGGGACGAACGTGGTTACCCTTGTTTCAAAAAAACCATCCATCCACACCTCCTCGGTTTCTTGTTAAAACTGAACAACTCATTGGCTATATTGATCCTAAATTTCAACTCATCAGCCTACATTGATCCTAAATTTCAACTCATCACCCTACATGAAGGAGAACTGCTAAGTGATCCTCTCAATTGTTTTGCATCATCGTTGGCTCACTTCAGCATCTTCAACACTCATGATCGAATATTGCATTCCCAGCTAACAAATTGAGTTATAGTTTAATCATGCCCCTCGGTTAAAACTCAACCAACCTCTATAATTGAATTCATATCATCTTAGTTTCTCAAGACCTATTAGACCAACCTCTATAATTGGATAACTTCATTTATAGATAGTTGTTCTGTAAGCATATTTTACTTTCTTTTGTCGATTTTAGTGAAAATAACAAAAGTTCAATTATCGAGTTGCATCATACAAAAAATAAATTAATAAACAATAGTCTCAATTGTCGAGGCTCATCATACAATAGTCCGGGCTATCATATAACCATCATAGAGTGGCTTAGTGGTAAAAGAAAATCTTGAGGTGCTTAAGATGATGAGTTCAATCTATGGTGGCCACCTACTTAGAAATTAATTCCCTATAGATTTTTTTGACATCCACATATTGTAAGGTCAAACCCGTGACATTAGTCGAAATACGCGCAAGATGAACCAGAAAGTCACAGATATAAAAAAAAAAAAAAAAAAAAACCAATAGTCTCAATTGTTTAGAAGAAATTGGAAATTGATCGAGTAAACAAAGTTCACCAATAAAAATGATAGATTTTACTTGAGTTCAATCACAATTGAAATTGATAGGCTTGAAACCTATGGCCTCGTAGACATCAGCGCATACTTGTGCTAATTGAACCATTGCTCTCGTTGGAAAAAAAAATTGATTAAATTAACAATAAAATACAACAAAGACCTAATTAAACTAACAAAAAATACAACCAAATCCTAATTAGTCATACCTCCAGCTCCATCTACAAATAAAAGCATAGAGCTAGCCATTAAAGCACATCTTCATGTAACACAACTCTAAAAACAGCATAGTGATGGTTTAAACTCTTTTCACCCTGTAGCCTGTGAACACTGCCCAATGCCCCGTCGTTAGGGTTCGAGAATGCATAAAACACACGTCGAACTCGTTGGTGAACAAGAGCCATTGCACACCTTTAAGGGAGAAATGAAATATCACGAGAAATAAAGGTTCAGAGAAACAACTTTAGAGCCATAAAATGTTGCAGTAGAAAAAAACTCAATCCATAACAATACACAGCAGACTTCAATTATTTTTGCCTTTGATTGTTTAAAAGATTCGATTCTACCTCAAGTTTTAATAACATTCGAGCCAATAAAATTATACAAAATGCCCTTCACTCCTATACTTGGTTTCAATTTTGTCTTAATCTTTCTAATTTCCTTTTACGTATTAGAGGGTTTTCTTGGAACTAATAAAAAGTTAGAGGTAGTATTGTAACTTCTAATCATACATGTTCCTTGTCTAGCTGGTTTATCAGTTTGCTATTTTTTCAATAGGAAACAAAAACATTTTCATTGAATGAGTGAAAGTGTTACGACGCCTATCAAATTTAACTTCGTTATAATTATAGCAGAATAAAAAACCAGCTAGAGAAGGAACATTTTGTATAATTTAGCCTAAAAATATATCTCTTACAACAAAATCTAAGCACATAAAAATACAGAAATCTGTGTGGAAGATGTAAGCCACAGATCAATGACAATGGTTGGGAGAACGGGGAAAGTGAGGATTCATTTTGTGAACTTACATTATACATGGCTCCCACACAAGATAAATGTCATAACCAGTGCAAAGATAAGGTCTGCCTGATTTAGAACATATTCCTTCAATATCAGTGCCTGCCTTCTCCTCCTTGCTTTTGGCCTGTACAACACAACATAATATTCACATACACACACATATATGAATTTGTCAAACACAAGCATATTAGGCTCTAAACTCAAAATCGAAGGTGATTTACTACACAAAAAAAAGAAAAAAAAAACAAAAAACAAAAAAACAATGGTTACTATCACATGTCCTATGAGATGTAAGACATTTGATGATCGCGCACAAATCGAAATATCGGTAAAATTAGATTTACCCTGATGCATTTCTAACATTCTTAGGCACAGAGCATGCAGTTTGTCTCCCCTCCCCACCCCTTTACTTTACTCTCAAGTAAAGTAACAAGGATTTCTATCATTTTTGGTATCTAAAATTTTATAAATGCTTCATTTTAGTCCATAAACATATAGTTCTGTTTCAATATTTTATCAAATGTTCTACTTTAGTTACGAAACATTATCTACAAAACTATTTTAGTCCTTACCTTTCATTAATCATTTTTCAAGATAAAACCCAACACCACCTAACCTACGACATAATACATACAATTTCAAACACTTCCTATATGTATTTCATATCTATTAGGAAGAAAATATGTACTTTTGTCACGTTTCTACTGAATAATAGATCAACACTTTGAAGGTTTACAAACACTTTGAATGCTTGTAAACCAAAAATAGTAAGCATGAAAGTTATGAATTAAGACTTACACTAAAAAATTAATATATACGAATAAAAGGACAAAGAAATGTATAAGTAAGCTTGCTGCATTGCCTGAGAAAAAGATAGCTAAATGATGGAGCTTAACAAGCCAAACTCTTAGGCCCCATTTCATAACCATTTGTTTTTTGTTTTTGGTTTTTGAAATTTAAGCCTATTCTTACTCAAATTTTCTACAATGTGTTCCACCTTTCCTACAATGTATCCATCTTCCCTTAAGAAAGTATGTGAATGCTAACCAATCATCAAAAACAAAAACAAGCTTTTGGAAACTTTTTTTTTTTGTTTCCAAATTTTGGTTTGGTTTTAACAAATATAGATGAGAGGTAGATATCTAAGTAAGAAAAAACATATGGTAAAGTAAGTGTTGTAGCCTTAAATTTAAAAAACCAAATGGTTATCAAACGGGGTCTTAGTTTTCACCTTTTCCCATTGACTTTCTTTTGGCACATGAGCATATCCATTGTTCTATTTCAGTTTAGTTTCATGTAAGGACGTTAGATACTAATCTCTTCTTTAAAATTAAATAAAAAATGTTTTCACTTACTAACATGCCTATCTTACATTTTCGAGATCAGTTTTCTGCCTTTTTGATAGGTTGGAGGAAGGCCCAGTATCATCCACTTCAACTGATCTATCACCAATGGTTTCAGAAGATGGGAATAGACAACGATCCCGCACAGCAGAAGACTCAATAGCTGCAATAGTAGCATGCCTTAGAGGATGCCAACAACAAGAATTTGATGAACGTTGTAACTTTTGGTCAACCCATCGCCAGGGATACAAACACGAAACATCAGAGCATGATTGTTTCAGCGTTTGCAAAGAGGCACTTGAGGGCAAAGTTTCATGAATAGTGGTGGCTCCATCGGAATCAATATGTGAACCAATAGATTCTAGCCGCTTTTTGAAGTCTATTTCCACACTGGCAATGCTTGCGGAAGCATTCTCAGGGGAAATATTCTGATCACAAGCACTTGCAATTACTTGCTTAACTGAAGGATCTACAATCACTGCAGCATTTACTACCTGCATGAATAATTTCAATAGGATATGTAAACACCCTTCCCAATATAAGAGACTAGGGATTCATGGGCCAAATAGCATAGCTATCCCTTATTACCTGAATGATAATGTTTAAGAGAGTAACCAGTTTCTATAAATAGATAGTCTTTTCTAAGGGAAAATAGACTGGCTAAAAGAAAAAAAAAACATTTCTCTACTTTCACTCCTCAAACAAACAAATAGCCAGATACTAAAAAAATGTTCAAACCAACTAAATGTAGAAGTTCCAAAATTCCAGAACTAAATTCACAAATCTTGTACTAAGAGAGGTAAAACAAGATTAGAGTAGCTAAACTAATGTAAGGTATCCAATAGGCAAGAACTCCAAACACAATACAATTGCAAAGTAACACCCAAGTAACAATATTTCTTTGCTAATTGGTGATGATATATCATGAATATCTAAAGAACAATAATGAGGAAATAACAAGATAGAAATGAACGACAAACCCGCTGTGAATCTGAGAGCACCAGGGTGGGAATCTCTCCTCCAAGTCCTATGACTTAGCCCAAATTAAGACCTTGCCTCCCATGCCTCTCCTTTACATTATTTAATCTTATAGTTATAATCATAAGAGACTTCCTTACCTCCTCCCACACAACCTATCTATTAAGGAACCTCTCAATTTGCCCATTCTAGAATATTCAAGATGATAGGGATTCTTACACCTAACTGTTAAAAAGAGTTAAAACATGGCACCACAATATTGAAACAAAATGTTGCTTCGAGTATCTATATTATAAAGACCATAGCTAAAGCATGAAAAGGAACCCGGGAAATTTACAAAAAAAAAAAAAAAAACTATGACATTGTTGAAAATAATAAAATTAGAAAAGCTATATGAGAAAACCAAAGCTAAGCCATTCAAATAACAATGCAGCATAAATAAAAATTGTTCTAGAATTAACTACTGCAGAGAGAAAACCAAAGTACATTGACTAACCAATTTATCAGACCGTTGTGCTAATTCAATTGCTTGACACATGAAGCCAACAACTGATTGTGTGTCCTCTTCAGTAAACCCAGTGATACCATCAATATTGCTGACATTGAGAAAGAGATAATAGAGAAATGAAGTTCCAGCTGGTAAAATAGAAACTTGCCTGTACTTATGTAAAATATATCTTTTCAATAAGAAAATATTTTATACCAAGAAGTTTTCAGTTTTCAGTTTTCAGTAAGCATGACTAGATCAATCACAATCACAAAATAGCACAATTATTGAAACTGAATTAAAACTTCCTAAAATTTGATTGAGAAAATTGAAATAATGTCAAAAAATTTACTATGTGGGTGGATGATATGATGTTGGCCATAGCTTGCACTGCTCTTCCCATTCTTCTTTTGTCGTTGCTGCTTCCTTACAAACCTGAGTGACACAATCTGAGGAAGGTAAAATATTGATAATATGAAGACAACTAAATAGGATATCACCCATTACAAAAGATGGAACGTCCTCAAGAAAAATAGAATCCAACACCAAAGATATCAAAATTTTGAGGGATGAGAACAAACAGCAGTCAACTAAATGACAAACATGTATAAAAATTATCATGTACCATGTGAGGCCAGACACCACAACTACAAGAGCTTGAAAGAGGGAGTTACGGTGGCACAAAGAAATATATATGCATCAAGACATTGAATCTAGTCTACGGATCATCTTAATTTGTTTGATTGCTGTACTTTAATTATAATGAAACAGAATTTAATTAATGTACATTTCAATCCCTAGGAGAATGCACCTTTGTGATAAAGGCACTCAACTGGTATGAAGCCACAAGCCCTTGTACATCAGGAGGCATGTCATCCAAGTTGCTATTGTTTTCACTTGCAAGACATAGGATCAATGCTATTAGAGTATTTCCTGTAAAAACCTAATAATCAACAACCTAATTCAAGGCAAAGAATAAAAGAACCTTGTAGCTAAGAAGTATGCACGTATCCAAGAAAGGGATTATTGCAAACTTGCATTAAAAAAAAAGAAGAAAGAAATTGTCGCAAGCTAATAGAAACTCACCAACTATACAAACAAACAAATACCTAAAAGAAAAACTTGAGTAAACATGAGAGTAATTTAAGAGAAAAAGAAAAAGAAACAGATTAGTTTAAATGATACTCATTAGAACATTAAATTTCAAAACATGCTAATAACATCTCATCATTTTGTGGCTCCCTTGGTTATCTGCATTGAATTATTATCATTTTTTTAATCTAACAGACACTCATTAAACCTGAAGTTCCAGTTTCTACTTATTGCATGTGTAAGAAACTTGACCAACAACATTTATTTTTACAAAATTTAAATGCAAAACAGACGAAGATAACTTCAAATGAAGTATTCAGTTAGGAAGGGGACAAAAATATTTGCAATAAAAAACAGACGAAGATAACTTCAATTATGTATACCATCTTCAAGGTGCTTCTTCTTAACTCTCTTCACATGGTGAAGATTTTCCAATGGGGCTATCTTATTTAAGCGCCTGCGAAGACAAATTAAGGTTTTTCAAAAATAAGGAATCAAATATAAAATATACACAGCTTCATTCATAAATTTCATGTGATTGATCCTATTTTCCATTTTATACCTTTCCTAAATGGAAAAAAAATGCATTTCAAGAAAAAAGAATAAGTTCAATTTTTTTAGAAACTGGGAATCGGAGCTTCGCTCTAGTATATTCGAGATAACTACGCCCGCCCCTAGACCAGGCACTAGGAGACAATGAAGGAAGCTTTCGACCACCGTGCCACCTTGGGGAGGGATGAGTTCAATTCAAATTGACATAATTGAGAATACTACATCTTATTTCATTGAAGAACAAATGGGAAACGTCATGAACAACAAATCAAATCAAGAAACAAGAGAAGTGACATAAAAGCTAACCTCACAAGATTGTTGATTAACTTAGGCTCAACAACAGCAGCAAAGACATTAACTGCGAGTTACAAACAAAAGACAATCTTAAAAGTTTTCAATCACACAAACAAAAGGATTTCATACTAAAAAGTTTAAGTAACCAGTGGGTTGTTGGTCAGGTGGAATTGGCGGCTTATCCGGGATATAGATGATTCGGCTCATAGTGTTTTCTGCTTGTTAATTCGAATTCCTAGAAGATAGTAAATCAGTTACTGTTCTAATCTCATACCAAAAAGGCAACAAAAAGAGCGAACAAACAAGTTTAGAATCTGACCTAAACAGAGAGCAACGGGGAAGATTTAATGAGTGTGCGGCAGGGAGGGAGCAATAGACAGCTGAAGATAACGGCCGGCGACGGAAGGCGGCGGAAACTTTCGGCGACGGAGCGAGGTGAGGGGACACGGAGGAGCTGCGCGGCGGTGGCGGCACTGGCAAGAAGTGGAGGAAGGTGGTGGATAGGGTTACCGTTGCCCTCTTGGTCTTCACATGGGCGGGGGCGGGTATTGCCCATCAGTTTACTGTTTAAAAATAATACCCGACCCGACCAAAACCCATCTTCTTTGGTATGTTTTTCTTAATTTAATATTATTATAAACTATCTTGGTACCTATTGTGAGACCTATTCCATTTTGTACTTTTTAATTAAGCTTAAGAAAAATTAGTTCCTATCTTATATTCATTATTTTTTTAATTGATTGGGTTGGCAGTTGGTTATTTTGATTGGTGTTAATTTATTTCAATTCCACGGTCAAGGTTCGAAAATCGTTATTTCTAATAAATTTTTTTTTAAGAAACGCATGACCTAAATTGAAGAATCCATAGACTAAAAATAATAACTTTTATTTTTATTAACAAAGAATATATTGTAAAAAAGAAAGTGATGCTTTGGTAATCTCGTTAGACACTCAAAAGAACTAGTTTCATTTCTTTTGCTCGAATATTGAAAATTAGGAGATTTTAATATGTAGAAATGTTTAAGTTGTATTTGAACCATAAAAATGAGTTAATAATTCAACTTGTCTTAGAACCACCGATTATAGTAATTGGTGGGCTAGTCCACCATAATTCATCATATCTCAATTAAAATAACTCTTCCATTTTGTTATAATAACTCATATTATGATAAGATAAAACTCTTTGTTATAATAATTTCATGGTATAATAACTAATTTACACTTAAAATATACGTTATTATAACTTAGGTTATATAAAATATGCATATTAAATACAACTTATTATAACTTCCCTATTAACAAATGGAGACCCAAAACATTCTGAGTTTTACAAGTGATATGTGTTATTAGCCACCTAAATCCCAAAATATTGAGATTGACACAAACGAGTCTATGGAAAATGATGAAATGCCTTGAAGACTTAGTCTTGTAACATAAAGAAGCGCATTCACAAAAGTAAAGAGCAACAAAAAGGTAGAACAACGGCAAATCTTTCGACCTTCAACTCTATCACCTAAACATCTTTTTCAAATTAAAGTTTGATTTTATCTACTTAACTTTACCTGGTCTCTAAATTGACAAACAAATGTAATAATTAAGCTCTAAATTCAACTTAAATCTTTGTCTTTCGAGGATATCGATAGAAAGAGGTTATTGAACACTCTAAAATTTCTTTGTCAAATCAGTCAGCAACAACACTTGGAGTTCTTCCTAAAACTCAAGTGTACTAATTTTTAGCTAATAAATTTATTAAAATTTTTAAAATCATACAAAAAATTAAAGGATCAGAATTTTGTTACTCATTCTACCATCTATAATATTGATTCCACTTAAGATCGCGAAAATCATAGTACATGTAAAGCTCGTCAAGATATTCAACAGTGTAGATATATATATATATTTCAATTCTAGTGATATATATGATATGCAATCTTCTTATTCTTGTCTATCTTCAATTAATAAAGAATGAGTAATGTTTACTATTTGAGTAACATATAATAGAAATGTTTACATTTGTTGTATTGTTTGTGAAAATTTGAAGTTAGGTAAATCTTCATTTATTCAACCTATAAAATTAAAAAGTTGCCGACTTCGAAATAACAAATCTAGTTAGTCAACTCAAGGATTTAGAAAGAGAGATTTAGGTACAAATTATATTGTGAGTTGTTTTAAACAAATAGTCAAATGAATGTAAATAAACCTTGGTATTCATCAAACTAAAATGTGGGTTTTGCTTTTGGATGTGAGAGGTTTAGAATTTGAAATTTGGAGTCAATAGACAACTTCATATTCAAACATAAAATAATCCCTCAATTGTAAACTTTCATTTACATGCCTAATATTTTCAACATAATTGGTAAATGAAAAGTCAAAGGTTTGACCTTTTAAACTCGCTTATACTTGGTCTCACGCCACATGCAATGGGACCGCAAATGGAGCCATCGTAGGCAAGTCTTTAACCAAAAAAATTTAACTGCTAAAAAAAAATTAAAAAAAAAAATCTGTAATTTAAAATTATGGTCGTTTTTTTATTAGATATACTAATTAACCAATTAGATTGACTATATTTATATTGATAATTAACTAATAAGTTATTGCTTTATATTCATTTTGATCTCAATCTTTTATATTCTATTAAAAAATAAAACTATCACTCTTTCCATTAAAAATGTTAAAAAAATATGTAAGTAAAATAGTTACTTACAACAAGAGCAATAACTCAATAATAAATGTAGATCAATAAATTAAAATATAGTGAATTCGAATTCCATAATCTTCTATTGAACTAAAAAAAAATTATATTTACACGTATGACTAATTTAAGTGTATAGATATAGCTCAACTTACTAAAATGTTAAAATTGTTCGACATTGTAGACGCCTGTCATTAAAATTGCTCGTCATAAAATATCTGGGTTTTTAAAATCCCACACTTTATCAATCATTTCTGTATTTCATAAATATGGCTTACAACTTTTTGTATTCCCACACTCATCTCCATAAATATCCATTTTCGTGTTTCGTTTGTCTTAGTGATGTTTGAAGTTATCGTGTTCATCCCAGTCGTCATTTTCGTGATAGTTGGGATTTTGTTGTCGGAAATGTGAGTTTTCGCCTTAGTTTTAAGGCTGTTCTTTATTTTCTTATATTTTCACTTTAATTTTGAGCTTGTTCTTTATCTTATCAAATTTTCTCCTTAGTTTTGAAGTTGTTCTTTGTTCAACTTGTTTTTAACATTTATTTGTTCCCATTTCTATATTTTCACTGCGTGTTCATTGTTTGCAGTCAGATTTGTGGCTATAGTTACCATAGTCAAACAAATCCTTTCACATTTTTAAAGTCCGACATCAAAATTCTCTTCCTCATCAAGTAAAATCACATCATCCTCATTCATTCGAATTTAAAAAATCCATTCACATTATTCAACCTTGTACTCTCAAAAACTTAAAACGAGATCAAATCCCGACCCTCTTTACCAAATGTAACGACATCAATCTCCTCCATGACCATGAATACAATTCGTTAGGCATTGAGAATGAAGCTTGATGAGGAGGAGGATTGTAATGCCGGGTGCTTTTATTTTCAAGCGTTTTTAATGTCAAGCACTTTTAATGCTGGTGGCCCGTCATTAAAAGATCATCTGTCATGAAAGACCTTTAATGTCACCTTCTTCGATGTCGGGCGTCTGTCCGACATGAAAACTTTTCGAAGTCGGATTCTTCTCGACATTAAAGGCAGAATTTGTAGTAGTGCATTAATCATTATTAGAAACATTACAACCATTTATCCAATAGGCAAAGACAAAATTGGAGAGAAAATAACTCTTAAACATGAACTTGGTCTTGACCCACAACCCCGAATGAGACCAACCATAAAAAAAAGAATACCAAGAGAAAGAAATTTCTCAATAGGAAACAAGGTGCACCCCACTAATTCACGACCTTAACGTCAAACAGTAGAAAAACTCTTAAAAGTAAAGGTTTATAAACCATATCAACACATTCATGGTTACTTTTTTTTCTTCTAGGCTTTAAGGGAAATCTAACAATTCATATTAACATACATGACGCCACCAAAGTAATAGGGAGAGGTATCGACCTCGAAAGGGTTCTTAACCTCCCTACGAAGAACACTCGTTTAACCTATTATTAGAAATCCTTTTATCTACTAACTCATTTTCGGACTGCATCACCATCGAAACAACCTCCTCGACCAACTTGGACACCATAAACAATAAGACAAACCACAACCACAAATGATATGCTCGTATCCTACTAGAGATATAACGTTTAATATGCAGAAATTAGATGACTCTACGTATTGTTGAATTTAAAAGATAACATGTTCTAATAAACTTCCTTTACATAAATATCTAATTGAGAGTCATAACTTCCGTGTAATAACTATTTGTACTTTTTTGTTTTTAAAAATTAAGTTTGTTTTCTCTTTATTAATTTTTGTACTATGATTTTCATTTCACTTTAAAAAACATTTGAATTAGTAATTCCAAAAACAAGCTTTATTTTATTACATTTTAATTTCAACAAATATGACTTGATATATGTAAAATTGTTTACAAGAGGTGACACAGTTGGTCGAATGCTTGAATTTTGAGGGTATGCTTCTGATCTTGAAATTTCAAGTTTGAGATTGGCATGTCACATTAATTTGTAGAAACTTTATAAATATGTCTACACTTCTCCCATGTATACCGATATTGTTGCATCCTAGAGACAAGGGAGAGAAGCTTTGAAACTGAAAATTGAATCTCTATCCAATTAAGCCTAAAAAAAACTAATTGAGAATATACTGATTTGATCGAGGTATTAAACTAGATTACCGCCAAACAATGAAACGAACACACCACCAACCTTTTCGCTGGTTATAACATTTTAATAGTTGTAAACAAACTATGTATCATTTATAAGTTCAAATAAACATTATACACTTCATAATAAAACTTAATATTCTCATGACCTTGATCATAAGTTCGAATCTCTTCCTTCAATTATAATTGAATTATATAAATATATCATAATCAATATTTACCTCAAACAAATAATAATAACAAAGCTTTGAAGAGAAAATTGAAAAAAATTATCTTATTTATCTCTATTATTTATTTTAATTAGCCTAATTAATACATTGTGGCAACTACTATGGAGTGGGTCAAGTGGTCAAAGAGGGTCTTGTAGTGTTTAAGGTGATGTATTCAATCTATAGTGGTCACCTATCTATAAATTAATTTCTTACAAATTTACTTAACATCCAAATATTTTAGAATTAGAGATACATCAGTGGAGATGTCAAATGAGGTTTGCAATCCAACTTGTAATTTGTTTATTTTAAAAAAGAAAAATAATTGATGCAAAGGAAGCTTCGGTTGTCCCAAAAAGTCTTATGACTTGGGCCCACTTTCGAGATTGGGCGGCTGATACAGTTAAACCAATTGAACTCTCTTTTTCTCCATACCTACTCTAACAGTAACCCATTTCACTCAAAATAAAATTCCTTCATTTTCCAAACCACATTAATTAATAAAGATTTATAATGCCAATTCATAACTTTTATAAAATAAAAACTCTTAACAAAACATACCCATTTCCCTAAAAAACATATTCCTTAATTTTCCCAAACCACAATAACTACTAAATTTATTATGTGACTCCATAATTATTGTCAATCATACACTTCAACATAAAACTTTTTATAATTCTGTCAAAAGGAGTAGTATGTATTCTAGTAACAAGTATAATATAATAATCATAAATATGAGTTTCAATCTCAAATATAATTGAATTAAAATATAATAATAATAATAATAATAATAATAATAAAACTCTATATTTCTTAACATAACTTGAATGAAAGAACATGACCGTGTAGAATTGATCACTTGATTGAGATAGATGAAAGAATATGACCATATAGAGTTGATGTTTTGGATTCTTGTTCATTTTAAAGATAAACATTTTTTCAATAAAGGCATAACTTTTATTGAGAAATTGACAAATTTGACCATTTTAGGAGATAAATTTGAAAAAAAGTTAGAATTAATTGTAATCAACACAATTTTAAAATTTATAATTAATGTGTCTTTTATAATTGGATAAAACTTTATATAAATAATCAAAATTCCATTTTTCTTTAAATCAAACGAAATTCATAATTTAAACTCTTTTTTTTTTTTTTCAATTCAAATTACAAAAATTAACTTTGAGAGATAAGTAATGGATAAGAAAAAACCATTTTGACAAATGAGAGTTATAGAAATGCACACTCTAAACCCAAGAATGATGGTGATATGTATAATATATAAATTTATATATGGGTATTTTTTCTCCCAAAGAAAGAAAGTAAGAGAGTGTAGAATGAATAATAATACATATTAAATTATGATTAAGAGTTAATTAGAAGAAGCAATGAAGGATAGAAAAACATAATAAGAGTCAAGAATCCCAAATAGATTGATGGTGCATGTCATGATCCTCCCATTCATCAAACCCATCACATGAAAACACAGACGACTCTTCTTCTAAACACAGCGCCTCCGCCGCCATCTGCATCCACATCGTCGGGGAGTCCAACGGCGACTCGTTAATGGCTTGAATTTGACTCGGTGACAGCCCGACTCGAACCGGGCCCAGCGCACCAGGCGGCTTGTTGTTATTATTATTATTATGATTTCTCATCTGCAATGCAGCCATCTGTGCCGTGGTTTGAATGTCCTCGGGGGTAGAGGTCGGGGGGCGAGGGAAGGAATGTGCAAGCTCGGGGAAGTTGAGGTGGGCGTCAGTGCCACGAAGGAAGAGCGCAGCAACGTCGTAGGCGGCAGCTGCCATCTCGGGGAGGTCGTAACTGCCGAGCCAGATTCGGGTTTTTTTGCCCGGCTCGCGGATTTCGGAGACCCATTTGCCCCATTTGCGCTTGCGGACTCCTCTATAACTTGGTTCCATGGGAATGAATTATAACAATGATAAAAAAAAATAATAAAAAGGAGTAGTTTTGAAAACTTAAAGGTAAAAAAGAAGTTGTAAATTTTCAAACTAGTTATAAAAAAATTGGCAAAAGGGTCATGAATTTGTGTGTGTTTTGAGAGTGTGAGGAAATTGAATGTTGGTTTAAATAGAGTGGGAAATTGGAATTGGAAAAAATTGAGGATATCATTATGAGAGTGGGCTTCGAGGTAGCTGCGAGGGAGTTTTGAAGTGGGAAGATGCTGTCATTTGGAACGGAGGCACGTTTTATTATTATTATAAATTTTTTTTTTCCTTTTTTGCATGGGTCAAACTATGACACGTTTTGTTTTTTTTTTTCTTTAATTTCATTTTCATTTTGTATTTTTTTAAAACAAATAACATTCATGAAGATGTATTTAATAAACTATATATTACAATCCTCCAAGCCACCGGAACAAACGAGTTAATCTACAAGAAATGTCCCCACCAAAAATAAAATAACTCCTTCAATAAGCAGCCACAAGCCTAAGTTTAGATAAGAGATCAACCACACTATTACTTTTAACCTCTTAGTATTCTCAAAAAAAAGAAGAAAAAAAAAAAAAAAAACTATTTAGGACGTGTTTGGGCCACCAAGAATAAATGGGAAGAATGAGAATAAAAATGATTTTCTGTGTTTGGGCTACCAGAAATCATTTCTCTCATAATCATGTTTTCCAAAAATCACATTTTTTTCATTATCTTCCTAATTTCTTTTATTCTCTCTAACAACTTTTTATACATCACATTACTATTTTTCACTTTCATCATATTTATTATTTTATTTTTTTCATTATTATTCTCTACACTCCAAAACACAAATAATCATTTCCTTCACTCCAGACACAAATAATCATTCTTCTCCTAATCATTATCTTCCTTATTCTCCCCTTCATTTTCATTATCCCAATAATCATTATCATTTCCCTTCCCCAAACACACCCTTAGTCACAAGAATACACTAATATTACTCATATCGCTCTGCTATTGTTTTTATGAATAACCTCGGTATTACTCAACCTATCATAAGAGGAAAAAGGAAACCTTTTCCAACAATGGAACTAAATTCTTATCATCAACAATAGAACTATTTTCATTTTGGTTAGTCTTTCAATTTTAATGTTTCAATTACATATTTAGGTAGAATTTAGCTTAAAGAGTTATATTGAGTAGCTAAAAATCGAGAGTTGTAACCAAAGCCTCGTTTGGATGTAGTTTTTGTGTAGAGGAGTTAGAGTCAAAACCTTGTTAGGATGTAGATTTAAAATGAATAGTTATTTTTAGTAGTTAAAAAAAATGATTAAAAATAAGTGGTTAAAAAATGAGTTATTTTGATTTATTTGAAAGAAATGATTAAAAATGAGTGGTTAAAATGATTGAGTAATTATAAATCAGTGATTAAAAATGAATTGTTAGAAATGAGAGTTATTTTTAAAAGTAAAAATGAGAAAAACTTAGTAAAAACTTAATAAAAACTCGTTTGGATATAGGTTTTGGAAGAAGAGTTAATAAATCCTAAAAATAAATCCTACCTAAATATGTCAAACAAACGACCCCTTAAAATTTAAAATAATTAGTTTTTTTTTTTTTTTTTTAAATAAATAGTTTGTGTTAGTTTTCTTTCTAAATTTTGAAAACTTAATTTTTAGTAGAGATGTCTACTTGGGGTGCGACTGTGGATTCGCTTATTGTCCCGTCTTCACCACCAAAAGCAAGCTCATTCCCCACAAAATTCAATGTTTATTTATTTATTTATGTTTTTTTTTTGCGAAAATCCTCCTCAGAGAAATGGCGGGATCGGGCTCTCTGTCGAAAATTTTTCTTCACTTATTTATTTATTTATTTTTTTGTCTAAATATTGGAATCAACTCAAGTGAATAAGCCTAAACAAGCATTTTGACCAACAAATTTGAATCTAGTCTAAGATGATATTTCCAATATACACCATTCCAAGAGAAATGTTGGAGATCCTCACATGTGGGTACTTTTCTTAGAACCCATTAATTTAAAAAAAAAACTCTTTATCAAATATAGAATTAGAAAAAAGATAGATACATATATAAACATTATGAGTTAGCTAATCAAAGTAAAAAAGGAAATCATCATCAATGTAGTTTAATCTTTAAAATAATTATTGGGTTGTGTTTTGTTTTTCTTGTTGTATTTTCTTTATTTGGATTTGAAACATTATGAGAATGGAAAAGAAAGGGTACTGTTTTGTTGATATCACAAAACCAAAAGCCATTATTGGGTGGAGCATGAAAGAGGACTACGTACAAAGTATCTCATTCAAGATAGACAGATAAAATTATTTCAGTACTCAAAATTGGATTGTACTTTTTCAGATATGTGCAACCTTTTCGAATCATAATTCATTTTCAATCTTCTTCCAATTATGTAGCTTTATTTTATTTTTTATTTTTCATTTTCAAACTTGCTTAAACTAAGAATTCATCTCCAGTGGTCAATACTCGAAGATGAGCGTTACCTTCAACAAAGCATTCGTTAACTCTATAGTTGTGAAGCTCTTGTTTTCTATTTTGGCGAATTCTTTTTCTTCAATGGTCAATATGTTTATAGTGTTGGTCCAAAAAGATTTTTCGATAACCAATTATGTGTTGATTAATTATTACTGACCTTTTAAGATGAATAAGTCTATTACGTAAAAAAATCGATTTGAAAGGTGTGTCAAATTATTTTTGAAGTTTCTTAATTTAATCTTTTTGTTTTATATTTTTATATGACTTAACTTGTAGACCAGTTTCAAAATCATCCTTCACGTTTATTGTTTTTCGTTATGTTTTTTTTCCTTTTAGAGAGTATTGTTGTATGTCTTGTTTCATTTTTTTTTTAAATAAAATACTTTATTCTAATTAAAAAAAAAAAAAAAAAATTGCCCCATCAACTTTCAATTTTGGGTTTCAAAGTTTTGACCTAGTTGCTACAGGTTCATAACTTATTTATTTTGCGAACAATAAAAATTTGATGCATTTGAAAATTTAAAAGTAATTATCTATTAAATTTAAATTTTAATCTATGTTAATAAGATGTCCATTGTAGTGGCTCGGTCATTTTGCAAATATAGCAATGTCTTAGAACTTTTGCAGATATAGCAAAATTTTAAAAATATTTTTCTTAATTCCAATCGGTGACAAGCTTTCTAATAGTGATATACGTCTATCAATCTATCAATGATGGGGTTTATATGTCCATACATGCACTTAGTAATAAGATCTATCAATTCTACTTAACTAAAATTTATCCTAAATATGTAATTTATCTACCCTACATACATTCAATGATAACCTTCTATCAGTCTATCAATGTTACATTACAGTGGATGCACTTATAAACTTCTATTGTTATAGACTGTGATTTATTCTAATAAAGTTAAATTTCTATGGTAGATTTTGATAAATTAGTATCATAATTATACTACGATAGACTATTTATGATCATATACTCTGACTCTGATAGACGTTTAATGCCAGGAGCATGAATGAATTGTATTACATTCAAATGAGAGATTTAGAAAATACTTTAAAAAATTGATAATTACTATCTATACCAACAAGGTGTACTTTCATTTTTTGTGGTTTAGATGTAGGAGCTTCAAAGTTAAATGTACTTAATTAATTGGAGTAATTCTAGGTTGAGTGACCTCTTGAGTATTTTTCTAGGAAGTATGGAAGTGAGGATACAATATGTTGAAAGGGTCTGGGTTGGTTTGTAAGAATAATTTTCACTTTTACTAGCAATACGTTGAGAAAGTAGGTAGCATGGTACGGTCGTAAGGGAGTAGAGGAATGCTATGGTCGAGATGGGCCAAATTTGGATTTTGAATCCTAGACTTGAGGCAGTAAAATGGTATCATAGGATAACCTCTCCTAGTAAGATGTGGTTTGGGGAAAAATCAAGGCAAAAAATTGGTGATATGTAATGTTCGAGGATAGAAGGGATACATGAATGAACTATGACAACATGTGAATGAAAAGGATCATGGAAAGGGTTAAAAGAATTTATAGTTACTACTTATACCAATAAGGTGCATCTTCGTTTTTGGTTGGATTAATCATAAAAAAAATTGGAGTAATTTTAGGTTGAGTATCCTATTGAAAATTTTCTTAAGGAGCATGAAAGTGAAGATAAAATCTATTGAAAGGATCAATTTTGATGTGCGAGGTTAGTTTTTACTCTTACTAACATTTAATATAAGTAGATAACGTGATTAGATTGTAACTGATGTAGAGAAATGTCAAAGTCAAGATGTGTTAAACTTATAATTCCATTTATATTTTTTTTACTTATTATAAGGATCAATTTTAATTTTTATTAAAAATGCATAAGTTAAAATTGAAAATGCCAAAAGTACAAAACCAAATAAAATAAATACTAAAGTTCACTATCAAAATATTATTTTAATCTAAACGTTTTTGTTCCCCATTTCTCACAATCCCATTGAATTCAGAACAATGGCTTCTCCTAAAATCAATTATTGCAAAACGCCAAAGTGATTCTTAAAAGCCCCCAAAACCTTTCTTTTAATCTATTTCATTAATTAATTAGATAATTTTTAAAAGACCAAAAAGAAATTAACATGGAAAGACATAGGATGACTTCCAGCTGTTTGTGGAAAATTTTTTGAAAAACTTGGAATTTTTATTTTTCCTTCTCCTGCATTCTCACGTGTTTATTTTCATTTAATACAAATATTTTTGGGATTAAAATAATTAAGAATGCAAGTCGGATAATAGGAAGCCACTGAGTTGAATTGATTTCATTTCCTATGATTTTGAAATAAAATATATTTTTTCCTTTATCCATTTGGTTCCAATGAATTTGATTGCTTTTAGTCACTTTGATTCTTTGATTTTGCTTACTTCTATGTTCTATATAATTTTATTCTTAGTTTATATGCATTTTTTTTTTGTTCTTCTTACTTTTCTAGAAGTCTCTATTTGATGTTTTATGTGTTAAAAATTATTCCATCCAAGTCGTTGTACTTAATTAATTTGAAAGAAACGGTGTTATAAGAGATTTAAGATAGTGTTTTCTTTTTAATTGATGGTTAACTTTATCGAAGGAGGTGGGGGGGGGGGGGGGGGGGGGGGGGGGGGGGGGG